>JAMAKR010000070.1:0-99156 GCA_023628425.1 Chaetomiaceae sp. PYS4301M
CGGAAGTGGGTTCTGCCGAAGCTGGCCGCATCACCCTGGTGGTGAGGGCGAGTCCATGGGCTGGACGAGGGCAAGGTCGTCGTGGCTGAGTTCCGAGGAGCTAGTACAGACAGGGCAGTACAAAGGGGGAGACGATCATCAGCCGATGATGTCCTGGGCCACGGAAAGTTGTATTTCCGAACGGCCGGAGGCGGGAAAGCGAGGATAACGGACTCGTACGCTCGGATGTTGCTTGAAAAAGTCCATCTAGAAAGATAGATGCGATGATCATCCAATAAGGGTCTTGCTGTCGCCAGATCCGGTCCCCTTTTGGTTTCCGGGCCAACCAGGTGATGTTTGCTTACTACCCCTGAGAACGGTGAGTGACCTACGCATTCGAATCGTGACTCTAAGCTCGACCTTATGGACAAACCTTGCGTGTCTTGGATCTAGCTCAATACCATATAACCTGGGTTTGGACAAGGAACTGCAGAGAGCGACATGTTAAAATGTTTCTGTTCTATTCCCTTGAGTTGCACCAGACCTGCTAAGCCACATTAACTTCCACTCCTCCTTCCACTCCACAGTCCTACGACTGGTGACATGCCGCCGATACTCGCGGCCAGAAGACCCGGCATACCAACCGCCGACCGCAATAGAGGCATAGAGCGCCTGTTCTGCCCATTCCTTTGCTCACTGAGACTCGAGCGAACTGCAATCGCCTCGCCTAATGCCGCTATCCGCCCACCACGCACCCGCTTTAGGAACGCGAGGTCATCTCTGACCGAAAACATCGCGCTACCGAGATCCCGGCCGGCAGCAGCAGCAATCGTCTCTTCATCCGCTTCCCTAGCGCGTTTCCCCCCCCATGCCATCGGAAGTCTCAGCAACTTCCGTACACATGCTCGGATCCAGCCGTCCGGAATCAGGCGGATGAGAACCCCCACAGGAATCGACAGCAAGCCGGGCACGAGCGAGATAGCCCACTGCACGCCATTCAACCGGACAACCACGAAGGCGTCGCCACCAAAGAAGACAATCAGCACCTGCCCCGTCACCATGACGGCCATCATGAGCAGGAACAGGTGGTCCCGGTGCAGGCCCTCCAAGACATTGAGCTTGTTGTCGATGCGCCGGCTATTGACGAGCGTGAAGATCTGCATGAAAACAAAGGTGTTGAAGACCAGCGTCCGCCGCTCGGGGTCTGTGTAGGATGACAGGAAAGAAGATGGCCCCGCGAAATGCAGGGTCAGGCCGACGGCGAGCTGGTAGACGGACTGGCCGATGATCATCTTCCACATGGTGAGGTTGATGAGCGGCGCCGTCCTGGGCTCCGGGGTGCGGTCCAGGAGGCTGCGGTTGGGCGGCTCGGTGGCGAGCGCCAGCGCGGCGAAGGTGTCCATGATCAAGTTGACCCAGAGGAGCTGGATAGCGTTCAGGACGGAGCGCTCATCGCTGCTCGCTACGGCTGAGACAAAGGTGAGCACCACGGCCGTGATGTTGACCGTAATTTGGAACTGGAGGAACTTCTTGACCGCGTCGTTGATGGCCCGCCCCCAGGCGAGCGCCTTGACGATAGACGAGAAGTTGTCGTCCATGAGGATGATGTCGGATGCTTCCTTGGCCACCTCAGTGCCCATGATTCCCATGGAGAACCCAACATCGGCTGCCTTGAGCGCCGGAGCATCGTTGGTTCCGTCGCCGGTTACGGCCACAATTTCGCCTAGCGAGCGCAGAATTTCGACGAGCACACGCTTGTCCTCGGGGCTGGATCTGGCCAGGACGCGTAAGTCCCAAACAACAGAACGCCTCTGCTCCTCGCTAAGACGGCGGAACTCGGCACCCTCCATCACAAGACCGCTGCTGTCATCGTCTGTGACAATGATGCCGCACTCCCGAGCGATGGCGAGGGCGGTTTCCACCTTGTCCCCTGTCACCATCTTCACGGCCACCGACGCGCGCCGACAGTCGCGCACTGCCGCGGCGACGCCCCCGCGGACTGGGTCCTGGATGGCGACCACTGCGATCCACGTCATCTCGCGTAACACGTCGTCGAGCTCCATCTGGGCGTTGTCGGTGCCGCTGAGATCGGTGCGCGCAGGCTCCCCCAAAGGCCAGGAGTCGACATCTCGGTATGCCAAGGCTAGCGTCCGGAGCGATAGTGATGCGTACTGCGACACAGTCCTAGAGATGCTCACTTTGTCCGACTCTTGAAGTAGCGATAGTGACAGCGGCCCCGTCGGATCGGTGACAGCGGTGCTGCATTGCGCCAATACCACCTCCGGTGCTCCCTTGATAAGAAGGCGGTATTTGTTTCCCGGGAGCCTGGTGACGGCACCCATGCATTTCCGTCGAGAACTAAAAGGGAACAGTTCCACGAGGGGGTAGTTGGCGCGTTCAGTGGCGAGCGGCCCGAGTCCGAGGTTCTGTCTGGCCCAGTCGAGGAGCGCGGTTTCGGTCTTGGTGCCGATGAATACCGGCTTACCGTTTTCTTCGCCTTCGAAGGCTGTCGTGTTGATGGCGATGGATTCCTTTGCGAGCTCTCGGAATTGAGCGTGAAGGGCTGATGAGAGCTGGGCCATCGAGATGGATGTCTCATTGTCGTCTGCAACTCGATCAAAACTTCTGTCGCTTCCAAAGGTAACAGCTCCCCGGCTCAGAGTACCCCCAACAACCGTCATGGCATTCTCTGTCAGCGTTCCTGTCTTGTCAGAGCAGATCACCGTCGCGTTACCCATGGTCTCACATGATTGCAGATGTCGCACAAGGTTGTTTTCCTTGGTCATTCTGTTCGTGGCGAACGCTAGGGAGAGTGTCACGGCCAACGGTAAACCTTCGGGAACGGCAACCACGATAATGGTGATAGCCGTGATGAGAATCGAAAGAAAGTTTTGGCCCTTTTCCTCGGCGCTGGCTGGGTTGCCCGGAAGCCGGGCCAAAAACTCGATAAGGAGTACCGAAAATAGCAGCAATCCTGCCGCGCAGCCTAGCTTTGCGATGTATCCTGGGCATTTGATTAGCATTATTACCCCCAAGAGAGTGAGGGTACGCGAAGATGCGCCTACCCGCGAGAATATTCAGCCTCGCCTGCAATGGCGTCATGCCAGGGTCATTGCGAAGCGCCATCATAGTCCTCCCATGACTGGAGTGTGGGCCAACCGCCGTCACAAGAAACGTCCCCACGCCGTCCACGACCCTGGCCCCCGAGAGGAGGAACGGGTCTATCTTTGCAACCATCCCATCGCAAGTATCCGGCTCTCGCAGAAGAGCCTGCGAGACTGCCTCCGCGGGCGACTTCTTGACGACGTCCGATTCCCCCGTCGATGACGCTTCGTCGCAACTAACGTTATACCCCTGGATCAGCACCCCATCAACAGGGATCACATCTCCCTGCTCGAGGATTATCACATCCCCGACCAGCACATCACGGACCGAAACCTTTGCCGGCTTCCCCGACCGGATCATCGTGATGTATCTGTCCTCCTTCTTCTTGTTCAGCACACAGAACCGCCTCTCCTTCTGCCAGTCGTTCAGCGCGCCGACGATGACCACGACGAGGATGGCGACGATGATCGCGACCCCCTCGGCCCACTCGACTCGTGCGCCTGTGCCTTCCTCGTGGTGGCCGTCAAATGTCCGGTACAGGCCGAGGGCAAGCGAGACGGCGGCCGCCACGCTGAGCAGGATGAGGACCCGGTCTTGGAGCGCAATCCAGGCGAGCGCGAGAAAGGACTTTGACTTTCGCTCCGGCAAGCAGTTTTCGCCGAAGATGCGTCGTCGGTCGGCGTAGTGGTTGTCCGGTTTTTGCTGGCCCAGGAATGGCAGGAGCAGCTGAGAGTAAGAGGTGTTGGCACGGTCGCCGATCCTTGTTTCAGGAACTCTCCCTTGGTGTTGTTGTTGGCCTTGGTGTGATGACCGCGACGACGACTCCGGAATTGTCACTATGTCATGTACCCTAGTCTCTTCGATGCTGAGGCCCGCTCGAATGTCGGTCCTCAGGCCTCTTTCCAGCCCCGGTAAGCCTCCCAAGCGTTGCAGGACGGCGATAGATTTCGGTTCTATGAGCTTGGATAGATGTCCAGGGGAGAAGGCGAACGGGTTGTTCTCAAGGTTGAAGAGATGTTCTTCCCCAGGATTCGGCTGTATCGCGGCCGGCCATGCCGTATCTTGGGATGACGATCCCACCGTTTGTTCAACGCCTGCAGAGGGGATTTGATAGTGTTAGTGTAGCGCGAAAGGCGCCGCTCTTTGATTTAGAGATAGGGTTTCCCACCGGGCTGACTGCCAGAGGCGTCGATACTAATTGTGGGTTTATGGTGGTGTGCTTGATCCATTTTGTCCTGGACAGTAATCGACGAGGTAGTAAGCGTTTTTCAAGTGACAGACATACTCTTGTTATTAAGCAGCGTGCGATATGCGCCCGCGGACAGTGACGTATCGCAATCAGAATATAATGGAATGACGTGCAAAACGGGGCACGGGCCTTGGTCTGACGTTCCTTTGACGGCATACCTGTTGCCGTTGGTTAGGCTTTCTAACAACCCCGTCTCTTGCGATGTCAACACAAGCCATGCTCGGCAGTAAAGCGTCGCTGGCCCTGCTAGCTCGACGTCACTTCCCGCTGCTGCCAAAAGCGACAGAAAACGGCGATCGGCAGCGGGCTTCAATTCTCTCCAGGTAATATCCAACCCAGCAAGGTATTCCTTTGATACGAAGTCCAGCCACCTAATGTCCGCGCCAACGCAAACAGCACGGAAAATGCTCGTATCTCCATATCGCGTCGCATGTGGGACGCGAATTGTTGGCAGCGAAAGAGAGGTGGGGGGCCAAGGGGGGGTGCTATGAGAGGAGGAGGAGAGAGGGTTGTTGGGTGGGTGGGTGGGGGGGAAGGGGGGGGAGATGGAGAACCTCAGATGGATGGATTGATGAATGCTGTCCGGGCGCTAACTGGCCGGCTGCACGCGGCCTGAGCAGGACTGGCATCCTGGTCTGCTGCCGTCATGATCAGCATCAGACCACCCTGAAGTACGGGTGAACTGCAAGCGGCCAAGATCCGATTCCACAACGGACGGCGGCAGCGCCCGCAACGCCGTGTATATGGTACTGGATTTCATCCGGCATTGGCGAACCACAGCAACCTGTTATAAGAGTGCAGGCTGGTGCTTCCCACTTCCATGACTTCTAGGATGGACCCTATCCGAACTTGAAACCCTTCTTTCCCTCGTCCGGTTTGACTACCAACGCGGGTCCTTCGCCTTCACTTTCACCCACCCTACTACCATGAGCGACCCAAACGAGCTCACGAGCATCAGACCCTTTGGGCCGGCTCGCTCGACCATTAAGGATGCCCCGCTCTCCGAGGACGAAATCAACAAGTACAATGACTTCTTCAAGGCCAGTCTGTATCTCAGCCTGGGCATGATCTACCTCCGCCACAACCCCCTACTCAAGGAGCCGCTCGAGAAGGAACACCTCAAGGCCCGCCTCCTCGGCCACTTCGGCTCGGCCCCGGGTCAGATCTTCACATACATGCATTTCAACCGCCTGATCTCCAAGTATGACCTGGACGCCATCTTCATCTCAGGCCCCGGCCACGGTGCTCCCGCCGTGCTGTCGCAAGCCTACCTCGAGGGTACGTACTCTGAGGTGTATCCCGAGACGTCCGAGGACGAGGAGGGCCTGCAGAAGTTCTTCAAGCAGTTCTCGTTCCCCGGCGGCATCGGCTCGCACGCGACCCCAGAAACCCCGGGCAGTATCCACGAGGGCGGCGAGCTCGGCTACTCGATATCTCACGCCTTCGGCGCTGTGTTTGACCACCCCAACCTTATTGCTGTCACCATGGTCGGCGACGGCGAGGCCGAAACGGGCCCTCTGGCGACGTCGTGGCACAGCACCAAGTTTCTCAACCCCATCACCGACGGCGCCGTCTTGCCCGTGCTGCACCTGAACGGCTACAAGATCAACAACCCGACCATCCTCGCTCGCATCAGCCACAAGGAGCTTGAGAACCTCTTCATCGGCTACGGCTACCAGCCGTACTTCGTTGAGGGCAGCGACGTCGATACGATGCACCAGGCCATGGCGGCGACCTTGGAACACTGCGTGCTCGAGATCAGGAAGTTCCAGAAGCAGGGCCGAGACTCGGGCAAGGCGTTCCGCCCCCGGTGGCCCGTCATCATCCTCCGCACACCCAAGGGCTGGACCGGCCCGCGCAAGGTCGATGACAAGTACCTGGAAGGCTACTGGCGCGCCCATCAGGTGCCCATCACCGACGTCCACGAGAACCCGGAGCACCTCAAGCTGCTTGAGAGGTGGATGCGCAGCTACGAGCCGGACCGTCTGTTCGCTAACGGCAGGATCGGCCAGGACCTCAAGGGGCTCTGCCCGACGGGCACCCGCCGCATGAGCGCCAATCCTGTGGCCAACGGCGGCCTGCTGAGGAAGCCGCTCAAGATGCCCGACTTCCGTGACTATGCCATCAAGTTGGACAAACCGGCCACCACCATGGCCGGCAGCATGACAAACATGGCCAAGTTCCTGCGCGACATCGTGGCCCTGAACCAGACCAACTTCCGCCTGTTTGGTCCCGACGAGACCGAGTCCAACAAGCTTGCCAGAGTGTACGAGGCCGGCAAGAAGGTCTGGATGGGTGAGTACTTTGAGGAGGACAGCAACGGCGGCAACCTGGCCCCCGCCGGCCGCGTCATGGAGATGCTTTCGGAGCACACGTGCGAGGGGTGGCTCGAGGGTTACATCCTCAGCGGCCGCCACGGTATGCTGAACAGCTACGAGTCGTTCATCCACGTCATCGACTCGATGGTCAACCAGGTACGCTTTTTTTTGTTATCGTCCCATGAACACCACACCTGCTAACTTATGTTGTCGCAAAGCACTGCAAATGGCTCGAGAAGAGTCTCGAGGTGGAGTGGCGCAGCAGGGTCGCCTCTCTCAACATCCTCCTGACCGCCGTCGTCTGGCGACAAGACCACAACGGTTTCACCCACCAAGACCCGGGGTTCCTCGACGTCATCGTCAACAAGAGCCCCGAAGTTGTCCGCATCTACCTCCCCCCAGACGGCAACTGCCTCCTGTCGTGCATGGACCACTGCCTGCGCTCGTCCAACTACGTCAACGTCATCGTGGCCGACAAGCAAGAACATCTGCAGTACCTCTCGATGGAAGACGCCATCGTGCACTGCACCAAGGGGATCGGCATCTGGCCGCACTTCTCGACCAACGCCGGGGCGGACCCGGACGTGGTCATGGCGTCGTGCGGCGACGTGCCCACGCAGGAGTCGCTGGCGGCCATCGACCTGCTCCTGCAGCACTTTCCGGAACTCAAGATCCGCTGCGTCAATGTTGTCGACCTCTTCAAGCTCATCTCGCACGTCGACCATCCGCACGGCCTGACCGACGCCGAGTGGGTCGCCATCTTCACCGACAACACCCCCATCATCTTCAACTTCCACAGCTACCCCTGGCTGGTGCACCGGCTGGCGTACAAGCGGCCCGGGAATAGCAACATGCATGTCAGGGGGTACAAGGAGAAGGGGAACATTGACACGGCGCTGGAGCTGGCGATTCGCAACCAGACGGATCGGTTTAGTCTGGCGATGGACGCGATTGACCGTATGCCGAAGCTGAAGAATCGCGGGGCGGCGGCGAGGGAGGCGCTGCGGGATGCGCAGATCAAGGCAAGTGATCTAGCGCTTGAGGAGGGGATTGATCCGGCGTTCTTGACGAACTGGACGTGGCGCCGAGGGCGGGGTTGAGGATCGACGGGAAGGTGTTGGGGGTTATATGGAGTAATACATCTCAGAGCAGGCTTTTTTTTATTTATATACTTTCCAAAGTGGAGAGTGGGGTGGAAAAGGCATGCTTGCTTCTTGGCTGACAAGCTTCCCAGATGCAGCGCCGGCCAATTTGAAACTTCGCAGAACCCTTCTGTACACGAACTCTAGGGACTGCATGCGCGAAGGGCTCAGCGCGTCGCGCCGCCCGCGGGCCTTGGTGCGTAGAATCAGAAACGGCAGACGCTCGAGGGGCATTGCGGTTCGGTCAGCGCAGTAGCGTTCTCACCGGACGGCAATACGCTAGAGTCGGCTTCATACGATTGCACAGTCCGGCTCTGGATATGGCGACCAGCGCGTACCAGCAGACGCTCAAAGGGCAGAGCGGGCTTATACTATCTTTATCGTCATCGTCCTTGCCCTGCTCGGCGTCGCTGCCCACAATAGGCACGTCGATCCGCGCGGCCAGCGCCGACGCATAGACGAAGCCGCCGGCCTCATCTCCCCCTTAAGCAACCGGCCCTCCGCTCCCTCCACTCCCCTTCCAAGCCCCCGTCTTGCTATCAACTCTCGGATCCAGCTTATTCAACAAATCCGACTTGTGCGCAAGCCCTGGCACCGCACCACCGGCCGTCCCAGTCGAGCTCCCCGCCGCCACCGCACTGCCAACGCCTCCTCCTTCTCTCGTACCAACACCGGTGGCACCGGGACTGGGACTAGAGGAGGTGCCGCCGATCTGGGGGTCTACCCTCGCCGAGGGTGGAATCTTTCTCCGGTGGTGCTGTTGACGAACGGGTCGAACTTGTTTAGGAGGTCGTGCTTGTGGTGGCCGGCTGTTGTGGGCGCGGGGCCGGAGGTCGGGTCTGTGCCGTAGGTGGTGCCGGTGCCGGCGCCGTAGGTGTTGCCAGTGCCGGTACTGGTGCCCTGTTGGGCAGCTGCGTTGCTGCGCCTGCCGCTCTCTGTGGGGAGGCCGGACATGTTATATCACAGAGTAAACATCCGCTAGGACACCCTATGGAATGTTCCAAGAACTGGAAGATGTGTCCAATAAGCACATCTAGTCGTTGACCCGCACTGACAGCATCGAAGGGTCGTATCATCCTTTCTATATCATTCATGGTTCATTTGCGTGAGAGAAGTTCGCATTGCAAACTCTTCGCCTGAATGTGCATTACTTCACAAGGTCTTCGCCATTATATAATCCGTCTGGACGACTGTTCCAATGAGGAAGTCATGTTTGCCCACTTGCTTATATCCCCACCGCTCGTACGCCTTCTGGGCATTGTGATTCTCCTCCCAAACCCCCAGCCAGATGTTCCGGAAACCCTTCTGCCGTGCCATCTCGTCCGCCGCTCGCGACAGCAAGCCACCGATCCCCATCCCGTGCGCCGCTGAGTCGACATAAATGCGTTGTAGCTCGATTGTGTCCTCGAGATGGGAAACGCAGGGCTCGGTGCTGCCACGGGTCACAAGAGCAAAGCCGAGGAGCTTGCCGTTTAGGCCAACGGCGGCGATGGTGTCTTTTGAGGGATTGGTGAGGTCCTGAGTTACGGCCTCGAGGCTATAGGCGCTGTCCAAGTAGGCCTGGAGTTCGTGCGGTGGGACGGAATGGCCGAAGGTGCTGCTGAAAACGCTGGCGCCGAGCTTGGTGATGCTCAGGGCGTCGGCCGCACATGCTTTCCGAATCGTCACGGCTTGCTGGGGACGGCCGGTGGCATCTGACATCTTGGCCATGACTCAGCTTGCACAGAGCGTGCTCAATTATCGGACAGGCCGGAATCTCGATTTGATATCCCAGAAAGTTCTGGAAAAGGTGCGGCCCAGCCTTATACAGGAGGATTGCCCTGCAGCGGGATCGATCTGGCTTATTATTGCCTGAAAAAATGTCACCTTGCCGGATTGTTGATGAAAGCGCGGAAAAACGGTCCAGTAGGCTCTGGGAGTAACGATTAGAAGTTTCACAACGCCACCGAACGGAGTTTCCCAATGTGGATCCACGTGTGAAAATTTTCATTAGCGTGCGCCCTATGTAGATTTTAAGGCGTGTTTTAAGCCCGCGGAGAGGCGCTCGGGACAGCGCTCGAAGCGAATTCGGATGTCCCATCTGCACCAAAGTGATAGTTAAGCCCAAGAATGGGTAGTTACTGGCTACTTTTCTGGAAATCTCTCATTTACTTTACCCCTCAACGAAAGGGTAGTCTAGCTGGCGCTGAGAAAGGTGTTCCAAGGACCCAATGTCAGAGCACAACAGCAGTCGGTGGTCCAGAAACTTATCGTCGGGAATCATCATCACGAGGACATCGCAGCTTTAATCCGCGCACACAACATCGACATACTCTGCAACACAACGCGCAAATTCCTCTCGAAGCAGATATTCGGGTCGACACTCAAGGCGAAAATCTTATTTCCCGAAGTTTGGACGTCTCGCCAGCCCAAAGCACCGATAGGGAAGCCTCCAAGGCGGAGGCTGCCAGGAACGATGCTAAAGCGATTCAAGACGCAGTTCAGGGTCACCTAGGAGGCCCCTCGAATGCCATGCAACTCGAAGCAAATAATACCGGTGAGCATGATTCCCTTCTGACAGCTGGGTACCGCCTAATTATAGCTGCTAACAGGTAGGTCCGTCCAGTCACGAACTGGGAGAATCATCAGCCAACAACGTTTGAGAAACAGCACTGCATCCCGTCTCTATTCCCTGTTTATCTTCCATTCAGAACTCAGCATCGCCTCCTCGTCAAGGTGCAGGCAATCCTGGAACAGGCATGCTTTGAGTTTGGACAGCGCAAAATGCCGGATGTTCTGCAAAAGTATCGATGGGACTGTCCCGAATCTTGCGAGCTAAATCTCTGGGCCGCAGAATTCCTCGGGCGCTAGAGTGCGTTTTCCGAGAAGGTGCCTAGTATTGGCAAGTCATTTGCGGCCCTCTTTGGGTCGGTAGCTGCCATCCGACATACCGCTGTCCACCGCCTCCGCCTTCGCGCAAGAAGGGTAGAGGAATTTTTGGTTGATGCCGAGAGCCTTGCGACGCTTCTAAATCACGAGGCAAGTCTAAAATTGATTAAAAAACTCCGGCGAGACATGCATTCAGCCATCGAGGAGCTGGAGTGCAACAAGCACGTTCTGATCTCGAGGTTAGGGGATACTTTGAAGAGAATAGCTGTACAGCGGGCTGAGCTGGACCGATTGGTAGTTGGCTGTGGCTGAGATGGTCAAGGAGGATGGCGAGTACGAGGTGTTTACTGGCACGAACTTGGAGCAGGACATCGAATACTCGGAAACAGACCCTTTGAACGCCATTGACGTCTCCCATCAAGAGATGAGGTCTGAAATGAACGAAGTAGATAGTGTGGGGGGGATTTATGAGTCTAGTTAGCTTGGCCGGTTGTGGGCACCGGATCCCCAAGCTGTCCATGAACGTGGAATGTCTGTTCCACTCGCTTGTCTGTTCCACTCGCTTATCATGCACGTTAGATGTACACCTGCAATTCTCCCAAACCACCCCAAACTCCGCTGCGAGGCGCTCGGCGGGATCAACCTTAGTCGTGCATCTTGGCCTGCTTGTTGTCCCCCGAAAGGGCGGGCTGTCCCGGTTTGCGAGTCTTCGACACCCTGGTTGGACGAACCGGCTTAAGAACTGCAGACTTGACGTTTATGGACGGACTGCACCGTGCCGTACCGGGGTTGCATCCGACGAGCGGGAGAGATGACAGTTAGGGTCCTTCCTGCGGCGCCGTCACGTAGGTCCAAGGTGAGAGTTGAACTACCGCCTTCGCCGCTTGCAAACAGTGGTTACCGGAGGCGCGTCTTGTGAAAGGTTTGGCCCATGGGGCCCTGGCTCCTCTGGCTTGACTCAGTAGGTCGATTAGGCTCAAAGAGGTGCAGCGGTGGAAGTTGGTCTCGGGTACACCATGTGAGGCGCCGACTGAGACAGGTTCCTGTTGGACGACAGGCCCAACCATCCTCCGTGGTCTTCTGCGGGTTCGGACTGGCTCTTATCAGGCCCGCCCACCCTCTCCAGGGCGGTGCAGACCCACCGGGACTACTGTAATCAGTTACAGGTGGGGTCTTGGTCTTGGCGCCAACGACTTTCTGTTGCAGGGCAACAGGGCAACGAGGTGAGAAAAGGGCAGCAGAACAGCTGGTCTGGCCCACCCCGGTGTGCCCCTGCGGCCCGCCTAGGCCCGTGCAGTGCGGCTCTGGGAGGGAGCACTGCCACCAATCCAAGCTTACACGCCTCATCCGCTGCCGACTCACAATTCCATCACTGCTAAGGAGGTCCCTGACAAGATGCTTACTCGATTTTGCGATGCATGTGTTTCTTTGCTGAGTGGTGCTAGATTTGCGAGTCTATAGAGAAGACAGAAAGCGACAGCACCAGCTCAGGATCGAAGCCCAAGTCACCAACCCATCCATCGCCGTCAGCACACATCCCTTCTCACAATCACGTTGATATTCAGAGAAGAAAAGGCCTGCCCGTTTGTGACCGGGCCCCCACCGCAATAGTTGAGAATGTTATAGGCCCCTTTGGTAATCACGCGGTACGACGTGAGTCTGACGCTATACGAGTTCTGGAAGTCTTGTTAGTATTTTGCCAGTGCCAGTGGTGTTGCCGGTCTTCTCGCAGGCGTCGCTCACATCATTGCACCACCATATACCGCTGGCGGACGCGCAGCTCACCCGCCCGCAGTTCCCCGGACCCGGGCCCCGCGTACTTGTTCCCGGAAGGTTCCAGAGAATGTCGGCTTTCGCCTTGATTGCGTCCCATTGTGCGACACCCCATTCGGAGAGCCGAATCATGCAGAGTACCTTCGACCAATCAACTTCACCGAATTCTCGAGTCTCTCGAGACATTAGCTCGGCGTTAGCCTTGAAGTCGACGTCCCTCTTCCAGTTGGGGTTTGTCACGTCGAGAAGGGCAACGACGTTTTCGATGGTCCCGGTGACGTTCTGCAGTTCGCCGCTGGGGGTTTCAGTTTCCCAGGTAAGCTCCTCGACTCCGTATCCCTCTACCGGAGCCTCGAGGGGAGCCTTCAGGGACCCAACCTTGTTTAGAGGTTAGTTCCGCCGTTGAAACCAAGCAAAAAGAGAGGTGGACAGCCTTACCCTGAGGATAAAGGTCGAAAGGATCATCAATACGATACTAGCAAGGCGCATCTTGAAAGTGGGAGTAGCTGGTTGGTTCGAGGCCACGACGGGGCAGTTATGGTCTGAAATCTCGCATTTCTGGCGGGAGGGCAAGCAGCCTGCCTTTATCCCTCCTCGAATGCGGTCAGCTAGAGACGAAAACCAATGTCCGAAAACATACGTCCACCATGGTGGCCAACGTCAGATATTGATCCTTGTGTTACCTAGGCTGAAGCCCATGACCAACAAACCAAAAGTATGGCGACTAATTGGTGGAGGAGAATGTGACGATGTGGCACAGGACGCAAGGGCCCTTCTTGTGCGAGGATCAGGCTTTGCAAATCCAAGATCACAGGTGTAAATTTATTGTGGAGAGCTTGAGATAGGTCAAAGTCAACAAGGATTGAACACTTTCACTCAAACAAAGAGGAGTTGCGAATGCATCAGTTCGGACTGAGCACGAATGCTTGGTGAGTTGCGGGATGTCCCACGGAGTTTGCACCTCAGGGCCCGACCGTGAGTTCGACCCAGGTCAGCTGTCACCCTGATCCGAGGAGTCAGAGCTGGATGCGGGGGCTTGGAGCCGAATGCCAAGGGTGTGGTCTTGACTCTCAGTGGCCTTCTTAACCTAACGTTAGTACTGTACCCCTCTTTTAAGTCTCCGAGTCGTCGCGCAAGAAGGTCCCAGGAAGTGAAAGAGGGTGCCCCGCCTACTGAGAGTGGGCCCAACCGGGAAGGCTTTAGTTGCCTACTGTAGGTCCTGAGGAGTGACTGTAAGCCCGCCAATTGACGAGGACGACTTGAGGACACAGTTGAGGAATTACCTTGTTCTTCAATTTGCTGCCTGAGTTGTGGTCGATTTTGGCGATTTCGAAAGAGAGGTGTGCACATTGTACCAAAGCATCGGGCCACTGCTGCGTTTCAACCCTGGGGTTGGAGGCGGCGCTGTGAGGACTCTGGGACCGACGGTGCGGGTCCGTGGCATGCTTCGGCCAGTCGGATTCTGCACCCTTGCGATCGCCATCGTCACGATGACCACGACGCTGAGAGAGGTGAGAGAGGTGGGAGTGAGCATGCCACACTCTCTCCTCTGTCGTCCGGAGTGAAAGGGTGAGGGTGTTCTGGGCATCAGTATGCAGAAACACAGCGGCCCGTGAGCCCTCAACTGAGATCAATGCCGTGGGAGCGGACCGCTGCATCGTGCTGTAGGTGTGGGACATTGCAGGGAGCCAGGACCGGCGCGGGGGATGCTGGGAGGAGCGCCTGAGACTCGGCGCAGCGCCTCCGAAGGAATCCCACCCGCCATATAAACAGCCAATCATATAGTTAAGCGGCTGAGACTCGTTCAATTTGAACGAGTCTCGGCAAATCTCCGGTATTAGATCTCAATCCCGTCATCGCCTCCGGCCGTTCACTCGCGACAACACCGCTTGGCTGGATGCGGCCATGAGAAGCACAAGGCAGGCGCCGGCTGCCCACAAGGCGGACGGAGCGTCCCACAGACCGAAGGGACCAGATACGGCTACGCGGGACCGGATGCGGCCACGCGGGGCATAGGGCATGCGCCGGCTCCTCACAAGGCAAAGGGGAGCAGTGCTAGCGGACAGGACTAGGACGAGGGAGATTGTTTCCTGTATGTAACTAGCAGTATTTTAGTACGATATCCGTTCAGAGCTCCTTTTTCTTCCATCTTTAAGGTTCTGGAGAAATTTTACTCGGTGCTGCGCCCGAAGCTTATGATGCCTGAAGGTAGGCGGCGAGCCGTCCATTGTAATGTATTCGACGGTGTGTTCTGTAGTAAGCTTTGTACTGTAACTCTTTGTGATGTTGTTGTGCCTTGTAATTCTGTGCTTTGTAATGCTGTTCTCTGCATGCCGTATGCCGTGCAGCAGCGCCGGAGAAGGAAGGCATTGTCGCGGTTGATGAGCACCATCTGGCAAACTTGTCTTATACTCATTGTCCCCCGATTATCGAGCACTCTGCACAAATCGCAGGTAGGACTACACATTGTGTAGCGCCTAAAGCTGATCCCTGCTAGAGCGATGAACTCCTTCTCTAAGAAAACTGAGTTTGTATCGCGGTGGGCATATAATAGCTGATAATGCCCAAACCCGTACCGAGGATGTCGAAAGCCGCCGCATTCGATATAGGATCGACGTGCTGTAAGGGCGCCTGATTCGTTTATATAGTATTGAAGTTCGATAAGCTTGTCGAAACGCTTTGAATGATCGCATATATGTAAAATATTTGCTGGAGTAACGTCGGTATAGTTCCAGCGTACCACGCCAACTCCAAATAGCCGGACAAAGAAAGAAGATGCCGATTTAATTGACCTTTCTGAACCTACCGGCAGCCATCTTCAATAGCTCAGGCGGGTTTGTTAGCTTTGGGGGCTCAAATAGCAGAGCTGGGATCTGTTAGTTTTTCCTTTTACAAATCAGAATATCTCTTCCTTGCGGTTCTCGAAAATTCGTTCAAAGCACGGTCATAGAGGCACTCAAGAGAGGGTCAACCGAAAGGCCGGCGTCGTGAGGGTGCTATTCCCGAAGATATGCCGAGACTGGTTCAATTTGAACCAGCCTCAGCCCCGCCGCTCCTTGGAGGGGTCTTTCCGATTGGTCGAAAGAACAATGCCGGGTACGCCGCCGCCGAGACTGGCAAAAATCGTTCCATGGCAGACGCGATCCCGCGGCCCCGTCGAATCACGCGCGGGTTGACAGACCGCGCATGGCAGGCGGCGAGGCACAAGTCTGCCTTCCATCTGGGTTTATCTGTGGTGGGCAGACTTGTCGCCTGTAGGTTGCACTATTGCCTGTCGAAAAACACGGGGGGTTCGTGGCCGCGAATCGAGAGACGGGGGACGCGCGTGGGCTCTTGACGTGCATCTTCAAGGTCACTTTCGCCGATTTGGTGCTGAGGCGGAGGTTACGGATGGTTTTGTGGGAGAGCGACGGATATCAAGTTCAAGTGGGATGCATCATTCCGAGGCGTCATCACACATGGAGAGGCGAAGATGATGTGCAGTTGACTTCAATCCATTTTTGTCATATTATAGTCCCGTACCGTCAGGGAATACTGCACTCTTGCGCGCATGGCTCCGGCTCACCCTCCAATCCGGGTGAGCCGGTGAGCCGGGTGAGCCAGGGTGAGCTCTCGCTGCTTTTGTCGCGCGACACCGCCGGAGCACGGTTAAAAGCAGGAAGCTGAAACCTGTCATCTGCAATGTGGTGGCGGCGCAGCCATCGCAACCGCGCGTGAGATACCTAATGAAGTTAACCCAGAACAAAAAAGAATGAGCTTAGTACAGAATAAGAAAAGAAGCCTTCCGCTAGTGCAAATTGGGAAAAAGCGCTGCGCCTTGCGACGACTTCCTGCTCTCGTCTGCCTGGTCGTGATCGCATCCCATTGAACCGCATTACGATTGGCTGGGCGGCTGCCGCGAGGGCTTGCAGGCCACTTCCGCCCCTTCATCGCCGTAGCCGTCCTCGAGCCCGTCCTCGAGCCCGTAAGCCGCTGTACGGATGGGGCTCCCTGTTGGAGTCGGTAGAACTGAATTCTTCGCTAGCTCAGTGAGCTTGGAGAGAGAGCCGTTCGTTTTGAGAATCCGCTCGATATTCTCAAAGCCCACTTGGATCTGCGCGGCAGCGCGGACAAATTGGGTCGCCATGTCGCCCTGCAACACCGCCAGAAGGGATCCTTTTGGAGCGGCGGCCCGGGGCTTATGCTGCGATCCCCCGGCCTCGTTGACCCATTCCGACATGGTGGACCACCACATCTCGAATCAAGGATTCCAGCCACATCATCGCCGAAGTTGGCCGCTTGGGCGAATGTCTTCCACATCAAACAAACCTTGTCGTACATTGCTGTGAGCCCGGCAAAGCCGATCACGAAACCGGAGATTTCCAGGACCGGCATTGCAAGCTGAATAAGTATCGACAGTTCCTGAATGGCGTGGTAGTCAAGTATTTGAGTATTTGGGAGTCCTTGAAGTGATCATAAGAGATCGAATTGAGGGGGGGCCCTTGGGGATAATAGATTCCAGAAACCGACCTTCCGCAGTTCAAACGAGGCAATCACGACTCCGTCAACCGAAGCCCTAGACAGCATTATCAGTGCATCAGTCTCTTTCCACTTGTTCGATCCTGTGGACCAACGTGTTTTTCTCTGCTTCGCAGTCACGGTGCTCCCAGTGACATCAATCCCACGCCGGCCAAGAGAGGGCCACTGGTCTCGGGTCACACAAACGCGTCGCGACTTCCACCCCCTTGGCCTCGGCTGACGTCAAGCCGTAAGGGAAGATGAATGACTCAACACGCCTCGAGCACGATTCTCGTTTATTCCCTTTGGTTCTCCTGTTTCCGCCGACGACATGTCAGCAGATCCAGACGATTGGTGATAAAGGTGTTTGTCCATTTTGTGAAACCGATGCGCAACCAATGGGAGCGGCCGGCTCGGAGGCCGCCCCACACCACCACGACGGAGTCAATGAGAGCAGTAGCTCATGAAGGACGGAGGACGAGGTTTCACAAGCCCACGACGCGTGAGAACGTGTATAAAGTCTGCTTGAGAGTTAGGGAGCAGAGTGAAGAACTTTCCTTCTTCTTTCTCCTTTCTCATCTCGCGATACCTGGAACTTTGCCTCATCTTCTACACGAACAGTCTTCGTGGACATTACGACGAAAAACACCTCTGTGACTCGAGTGGGGTCTTCGCCTGCTCATACGACCTGGGTTCCAGTTACCCGCACTCAGAATGTCGCCGTCCGGGTTTCACGATATTCCGCCGTGCTGCCGAAAATGCGGAGGGAAGGCCGACAGGCGTATCACACGAGCTCCGAACAAGCTTGGGAATGCGGGTCGTGCGTACTATGAATGCGTGACCGATGGGTGTGACGGCCTTCGTTGCGCCTGGGATGATGAACGCGGGATCTGTGAAACTAACCCTGCCTGCCAGTGCGACAAACCATCTCGGCGGGTGATCAGGTTCCTGACCCAGGACGATGGATTCGCATGCACATTTTTTTGTGCAACCAAGGCATGTTCTTTTTCCCAACATGAGTACAAGCATGGGAGCCGGACGATACTTCACGCTGATAGTCTCTCCGACTGGATCGACGATGGGCTGGTCTAGTTGAGGTGGGAAGTCCTTCATTCATGGCTTCGAGCTCTTGGTGGTGGTCGAGTTTCTATTTTATTACTAGAGTCTGGGCAGTGAAATGCAGAAGATTGATGCTATTGCACCCGGCCCGTATATGAACATCCGGGTGTTAACTTCGGAGAAACCGTATTTTGTTTGTTTGTGAGCGGCAAAATCGCTCCCAACAAAGCAGTGTCAGATGCAGGGAGACGTACGTCCTCAAAGCCAGACATTTTGGCCTGTCTTCGAGGACCGTCTTGGGGACGACCTCTTCTTGTCCGTCGGGTCTGTGGACGTTAGCGCTGCTGCTGGAGCAGCTGCCGCACGATCTCGCCGTGTCCTTCATAAGAAGCGGCCTGCAGCGCGTTGCCGTAGTGCCCGCCCTAGCTGCTGCACGATCTCGGCGTGTCCTCCAAAAGAAGCGGCCTGCAGCGCGTTGCCGAACTTCCCGCCCTGTGCGTTAATGTCAGCGCCGCGCTCGAGCAGCCGCCGTACGGTCTCGCCGTATCTATAATAAGAAGCCACCTGCAGCGCGTTGCCGAACTGCCCGCCTTGCGCGTTGACGTCGGCGCCCCCTTTTGCTAGAATAATAGTGACTAGTTTTTAGCAACTACGAAGCGATAATATATAAAGGAGACTTACATCTATATTAAGCTTTAAGTATAAATGCTCGTTATGCCTATCGATAGTCGAAAGAAATGTCTTCTACTATTTAAACTATTCGTCTCGTATTTATAGCTATTATACAATCTTCTATCGCATTACCCCTCCGGATAGCGCCTTCTCTACATAATCGAACACGTAGCTCGCTATATACCGTAGAAATAGATAGTTGTCGCTTAACTATATTATATACTGCTCGCTGCTTAATATAGTGTCTAGTCGCTTGATCTCGGACTAGCAGCGATCTTCCAACTAACCGTAGCTAGTATTGATCGGGTTTGGCTAGAGCGTCGGATCTAGCGTCTATAGCCTTTGGTTTTATGTGACGAATCGTCCGGTCCAACCACTCTGAAAGGGTTCAGGCCGATGAAGGTACGTGCAGTCCGGTGGACAAATGATTCGGTGCAGCCAAAGGGTGCACAACAACTGGTGTCTCAGTAGTACAATCAAGTTCTCAAACTGTGATCTGATTACTTTGCTAAGGAAGCTCCAGAGCTCCCTCATCAACAAGTGACTAGCTAGCTAATATACCTGACATGTTCCTCTTGTTCCTAAGTACCTTTGTCCCTGGATCGTTGCTTTGTTGTCTCGATCCCAACTGGATCTATGGGATCGCACTTCGATCCTCATGATCCGTTGCTTTGTTGTTCCTGGATCGATGGTTCCGGTCCTCGATCCATCCCTGATTGGTTGACTTAACGATTGGCTGGCGGATCTCCCCGCGTCCCCTCCTGCAGCCACTCAGCCCCGCGGCCTCTTTTATGGTCAGGTCGTGACATTTTAGAATAAGAAGTCGTTGACCGACAGGTAAATAAACTATACAGACGCTATATCCCCTGTTTGCGCCTTAATAAGGCCTTTGAACGACGCAGTAATACGCCGTTGGATAGTGTGGCCTGTGATCCTTGACCGGTCTTACGGCTTAGTATACTCCGGAGTCGTTCCCGTTAGTACGGCGAAGAAGAGCTCTTCGGGCTTTATGTCACGACCTGACCACAAAAGAGGCCGCGGGGCTGAGTGGCTGCAGGAGGGGACGCGAGAAGACCCGACAGCCAATCGTCTATGTAGCCAATCGGAGGAGGATCGTTCGTCTGGACAGACGTTCCAAGGTGGATCGTCAGAAAGACACCACGATCCAGAAGGGATCGTGAGGAACGTTGAACGATCCTAACGATCCAAGACAAAGGTACTTGGGAACAAAGGAACATGTCAAGTATATTAGCTAGATAGTCACCCGTTGATGAGGGAGCTCTGGAGCTTCCTCAGCAAAGTAATCAGATCCCAGTTTGGATTGTACTATTGAGACACCAGTTGTTGTGAACCTTCTGGCTTCACCGAATCATTGTCCACCGGACTGCACGTACCTTCATCGGCCTGAACCCTTTCAGAGTGGTTGGACCGGACGATTCGTCACACTTTAGCGGCCGCTAACTAAGCAGTACCTACTAGAGCATCCGTATTATCTCGGCCTTATTCCGATCGTCTTTACTTAATAGCTTGTTGAATACGTCCTTAAGATCGGCCGGCACCTCTTCTAGTACTTTACGTATAGCTTCTAAACGGCCGTCGTCGTAAGCTTTATTAAGCAGAGACACTATAATGACGACCTATATAAAGATGCTGCCTGCCTTCTCTCGGACCTTAGCCTTAATATCGTCATCGTGTCCTTCTAGCTTTTATGCGATATATATGGCGATATCTCTTCTATGCTCTTCGCTCGCCTCTACTATTAACTCTAAAGTCTTCCTCATCCTGACGTTAGGATAATGGCGGCTGGAGAGGCAGATCCTTAGCGTGATACTAGCTTAGATAGCATCGATGCTTAGGCATTCGAGAAAGTCGATAATATCTCGAACGCCTCGGTCGTCGCACTCGTCGAGCGCGTCGACAAGGAGGAGGAGCGGCTTCGACTGCCGCTTGTTGTGACGAATCGTCCGGTCCAACCACTTCTGAAAGGGTCCAGGACGATGAAGGTACGTGCAGTCCGGTGGACAAATGATTCGGTAAAGCCAAAAGGTTCACAACAACTGGTGTCTCAATAGTACAATCAAGTCCTCAAACTGTGATCTGATTACTTTGCTGAGGAAGCTCCAGAGCTCCCTCATCAACGAGTGACTAGCTAATATACTTGACATGTTCCTTTGTCTTCCAAGTACCTTTGTTCCTTTATCACCTTTGTCACTGGTGACGGTGTTGATTATCACGAATGTCACGGGTGACGCCCGTGAGTCCCTGGATTATCACTGTCTTCGCCAGTGATAATGGTGATCCTCACCTGATTGGTTAACTAAGCGATTGGCTGTTGGAACGTCCCGCGTTCCGGCTGCGGCTCCCCTGGGCCGCCCATGTGGTCGTCCGTGACAAGCGTTGAAGAAATACGCCACGATCAGGTAGTCAACCAAGACCTCCTCGCAATGTTATAGAGTATGCTTTATAAGGGTCGACTTGCCCGCGCCCGGCTTGCCCTTGATCTAGAGCACGCCATTATAGGCCGGTAGGTCGGCGCGGTCGCGCCACTTCTCGAACTATGTAGTGCTGAACAGCCAGTCGCATATGCCTGAATAGGCAGCGGCTATATCGTGTAGCCGAGCGTCGATATCGCGGAAGCCGAGAGAGCGGAGGCAGGCTGTGCTCGTCAGTCGTCTGTCTTGCGGCGGCCTCCTCGGGCGAAGGGAGTCCAGATGTGATGGGAGTGTAGGATAGCAGTAGAGATAATGGCAGTACGAACCTGCTTTTTCTACGGTGATGTATGTGGGAGTCCGATCAAATGTCCTCGACGTAGGCGGAAGCCCTTCCACCAGTTCCCTCGCGTATACGGCCGCAGTTGTAGCTGTATAGTCCTGCCACTCCTTGTTCTTATGGGAATCCGAGTAGTCGCAAATGCCGCGGATCGGCAAGCACTAGAGGTTATCCATTATACCGGCTGCCTCTATCTTAAAGCATAGCGCCGAAAGTCGCCGAGCAATATCATCCCGTGCTTTCGCGTCCTTCATAACCCTGTTTCTCGAAGCGATAACTCCGTAGTAGATCCTAGGTTCGTTAGAGAAACGTGCGCCTCGTGGTTGCAGCTTTTCTAGGTCGTAGCTAAGACATGTTGGCGCCCCGAGAGGGTATTCGTAGGACACTTGGAAAAGGCGATCGGGTTGGTTCGGGCGTAGGATGTTCGGGAGTCGGCTTCGCAGGATGTTTGTCATTCGACTGCTAGAACGGTACGGCCTATGCTTCGATCGTAGCGCGGATACGGCCGAGTTCAGCAGCGGCGCAGGAGTCTTCGGGATGGCTGTTTCTTGGAAGTGGCCGCCCACGAGTGCCTTGCCCATGTCATACTGTATCACCCTTGTGCCGACGACTACGTCGCCCAGGTACAAGTCGGCCTGGCTTGGGGATCCGCCGGCGATGCCGACCATCAAGGTGGCGCAGATGTTCGGAAAACTCCGGCTCAGGTTTGCGTGGGCTAGTGATGGCGGCGGGCAGGGCCCGGGGGGCGGGGTTCCCAGTGGCAATGGGTTTGAACTGAGTACCCACGGCTTGGTGCCGGGCCAGGCCGAAGCTGCTCCGTCGGCGACGTACACGGAAGAGGAAAAGGGCTGGCTGAAGCGGGAGTGGGGAGGTGATTAAAGTTTCTCGCTGCCTACAGACTGAGCATCACCGTGACGATGGCAGAAGGATGGCAAGGACGATGATGGTAGACCAAGATGGGGACACAAATATGTAGACAGAAGACGCGTTCGGATTCCGCACCGGACTGGCTTCCCAGCCGGTCTACTTATGGCATTCCTCGCAAGATCTTACCCCTGAACGCCTCGCCCTCCCCGCGCCCCCGCCCACCTGACGGGGCCGCGCCAGGTCTGTCGGATCGGCGGGGGAGCGGGTAAAGGGGCCCGCGAAGGTGTTGGGGAACGGGGGGTTGCGAATCGTATGAAACTACGAGTCCGCAGCGTCGGGGCACGACTCGGTTCTCGCTGGTGTTCTGGGGGCGGGGGTTTGGGACGTAGGCCCAAGCGCGTTCCACGCGTGGGCGGAGGTCGGCAAGGGTCTTGGTTTCCAGGATTTCGTTGGCCTGGGCGGCGGCAAGGTGGAGGTGGTCAACGAGGTAACGGGGAAGCACCCGCCACGCCGGATGGCGCCTCTCAGCACAGAACCCTGGAGGTAAGGTCCAGAGCTTCACCAAAGACCCAAACAAGTTGTTCCAGCTCCCTCGAGGCCTCCAGGTCGACTACCCACAAGCAGTCGTGGACCGCAGACCAATGTGGATCGCGAGCTACGGGCCGGAGGCCAACTCGAGAATTCACGACTACCTTTTCCCTGGGAGGCACGGCAGGAGGAACGGGCGACGGCAGAGGCCAACCGAGTCCGGGATGACAGAGCGTTGGCCCGGAACATCAGGCGTTGACTAGTGTGCGAAGACCCCTGCGGGAACTGATAGGGCACTCTCGAAAGGGAAGTGTGACTCCGGGAGGGATGGACTTGGTGATGCGCATGGGGGGACGTCGACATGGTGGGCCAGATTTCTCGTTTTTCCGTCCCGTTCTTGGCGCTGCAGCGCCTCATGTATTTTCGAGTTCCATCGCCATGGTTGGGGGAAACAACAACAAACACTCTACAGAGACAGCAGTCAACCAGCGGTGTTGTGTGCGTTGGCTCCACGCACGTATCGTATATACCAGTTAGGCTATCCCCTTCAACAAGCCCAGCTCCTAGGAGTGAGAGGGGCACAGGAGGGAAAATCGGATCGTGGTCTTAATCGCACCTTGGCTACATGCGGCCCTGCCTGTGCCCGTCCTTGTAAAAAGGGGGGAGGGGGAACTTACACCTCGCCGAGTGACTGGATGATCAGCGCCGTCGCGCGTGTCCTCGAGGTGCACACCTCGGCCAAGACTCTGCCAAACGGCAGGCCATTGTGATGCTCGACGAATACCGGGCGGACACGGAACTTGCAGAACAGCCAACTGATGGAAAGTGACTGTACGAGGTTGTAGCCTGCCCCAAGCTCGCTCGCGAGAGCTGTGAACTCGGCCTGCGTCGATGGCAAATCCCATCGGACGTAGGGGCAGTGGCTTTTTGGAAGTCGGTATACGCGCAGCCACCTCAACGCGCCGGCATGGTTGCCAGAGATGGTGGTGCGCTGCTCCGCGTCAGCCGGTCGCGGGCGTCCCTCTGGGCCCTACTCGGAGGGGACAACCCAGACATGCTGCTGCGGGCCGTCGTCGACAGGGCGTGGCAGTCGTTGGTCAGATCGCTTGTCGGGGCTGGAGTCGTCGGCCGCGGCATCAGCCATTCTGTACCGTGGGTGGAGAGGAAGTGCAAGAAACGCAGTCGGGTGGTAGTGGTGCAGGGGGGGTTCGTACGAAGGTTCGGTGCTGTGGTGTGTGCGGCAAGCCTGGCCATAACGCCCGCACTTGCCAGGAGGTTGTAGAAGCCTCTGATTCAGCTGCTTCTGATGTAATTATCGTTGGTTCATAGTGCCGTTGTATTGCAATTGAGGATAGTATTCAGGGGGGTGGTAGAAAAGTGGTCACTCGCTTGCCCTGGTCACTCGCTTATCATGCACGTTAGAGCCAAGGTCGTATACCATTCGGCCCGTGACATGTGGCGTTATTCGACTGTTTGACCGCAGCGCCGCCCCGTTGCCCCACCTGCCCGCGACTTCAAACATGGACTTGTGCAATGTCTTTAACGGAATCTGCCATGTTCCCCAAAACGTGTTAATGTGCTTTTCACACCCCACTTCCGGAGCCGCTTGCCTATCTTGTTTGATTGATGACGTTGACAGTCAACTAGGATTTGGCCGATTCCCCGCCTAACGATTGTGGGGCTTGTTTCTTCACGCGTATATAAGGTCAGTGTCAAATCAGAATGACGTTTGCCTCGTGGCATAATTTCTCTTCCTTTCAAACCCAAACTTGCAGTTACTAGTCTGCCAGCATGGATACCCCACAAAGCATAAAGCCACGCACCGAGAGCGACAAGCATAATCTTCAGCGCGTATATGGAAAGATGCCAACCAATGGGCGCCTTGCGCACCACCAATTAGAGGTACTTTAATGTTTTATGCCGCTCGGTAGTTCGCATTAAGCTAATCCTATCGTCGATCCTAGGGACGAAGGTATTTCGATTCTGGTGACTTTGCGCTCTCACAGGCCCATAAATCCTCCAATATTGGCGCTGTAGTTACCGGGAGCGAACACCCCATCCGGGAGAGCGTATCTCACCCGGCATGTCCAGTACCAAGCTCTGGCAACGTCGAGGGTCGCGCTAATGAGCAACTACGAGGCCAGGAAGCCACTGGTGAGGTAATGTCTGCTAGCCCGCTCAATCAGGAGATGGTTACTGGGAATGGCAATTCGCAGGGCAAGCCCGAGGAGGTGAAGGGGGAGAGAAGCGTTTGAACACGGCTGTGTCATCCGTGATTTGGGAACATCACAATTCGTGTATCAACTATGGGGTAGAACAGGCTATTGTTCTCCCGCTCTTGTTGGCCAAGGGCAGATGCCTCCGGAGCCCGGCCGTGGGAGGTGTTTTCTGGAATGGCTTTAGAACCTGCGGAGCTGCGCAAGACACGTTGGAGAGAGTATATATCGAAAGCCCAGATCATGTTACGAGCAAATAAACCTTTCTGTCGTCACTCACCTCCATGATACTCATTTAACCCTGGCGACGGACTACCCTACTGTCACAACCTGACTGTCAGCTCTAATAATACGTTGGCTAGCAGAGTCGCCGACGTACTTATACATCGTGGATGACGCCGGCTACGGCAATAAGAGTCTTTCCATTCTTGACATCGGCAACAAAATCGTCCCAGTTCACGACAGAGAAATGCTCTGGGGGAGTACCCTAGTCAAGCTTGGGGAATTCCTGGTCGAGCGTCGTCTGCATCTACTGCACTCGACCTTCTCGATCCCATTGTAAGGGAATCGCTTAAGATCATAGACGAGGCCCAGCTGATTCCACATTCAAATACACCACTTGGTAGTTCCACAGGTTGGACTCTGCAGTCGGGTAGCTTTGAGACGATACTATATCAATTTCATCTAGTCTGTCAAGATCCAGGTGATCGTCGTGTGTGACGCGGTTCGCCCACCGTGTTCAGATTCAGTCTCTGTTCGATGACTTCGCAGATGGAGGGGACCGATGCCATGGCGCCTGTATAAAGGGGGTTAGCGCCTTCACTCGTTTTTTCTTCAGCGGCGGTATTGTAGAAGGATCGATCTAAGTAGAGCAAGAGAAGTGAGCACCGGTCACAGCCTAGCGTTTGCGAGGGGCCCAGCGTAAAAAGAGGGTTCAACTGACCATCTGGGATCACCTTCAGCACTCAGAGTCAGTGAGGCAACAGATAGGAAGGAGCCCGTCAGGACACGTACCGCCAGTGTCGCCCCATGCCAGCATTCTGTTGCGGGTTTAGAGTCAGTGAAGGGTCGGGCCGTGAGGCAGCCAAAAGCTAAGGACACTTTCCATAGAGTTATTCCAGGAAAGGAACAGCAGGGGCAACGTACTTGCTAATCGGCTGCATCTAAACAGAGTCAGGAATGGGTCGTTGAATAAGACTGGCATTAGAATCAAGCTCACCGTAAGAACCTGGAACCACCCAGTAACCGGGCGACTTTGCCCGGCAACGCACGCTTCCTCCTTGACGCCCCAGTCGTCTGAGAGCACACGTATTTGCTTCTCTGTGATGGGGTTCCTCCACATGGCCTGGGTAGAGCATGACAGAGGTCAGCGCATCTGCGGTGTTGTGGTTTTAAAGGAAACATAAGAAATGAGGATTTGAATATTACCGAGTTCATCTCTGGGGCGACGAGAATAATCTTTTTTTTCATATCCGTGCTGGAATCTGTGTCCCAGGCGCGGATGATGGAGGTAAGGAGGTTGTCAGACATGCCGTTGACTACCTGTATGGATCAAGGCTGTTAGCACGGAACAGAGGCTACGGTAGCGGACTTTTGCATGTTCCCTCCTCCACGGACCTTGGCCAGAGTGTTTGCGCTGAGTGCTATTGATAAGTTAGTTGACTCGCCAGGAGTGCTTAATAATCCCTTGGAGTAGCTTACGTGCTACCACGAGCATATCGGCCCCTATCCAGCTCATCCATCAGAACCAATCACACGTTCTCTCCACTTCAAGTGAAGGCAAGCCACATACATCTCCGCAACCTGTCCATCAATGCCAAGCCACCTTGGTCAGCCCAGTTCATCCACTTAGAGTATCAACAACAGGGAAGGCAACAGACTCAATATGCAGGATACTCGCCCCGCAGCGCCACGGCTGGGGACCCCGCTCATCGTGGTCCTGGTAAACAGCATCGACATTGGGAAGGTGTGGCAGGGCAGAGACGGTGGGCTGCTCGGCACTCTGGCCGCCGAGGAAGTGGGTGGCCGACTCGGTCAGGACGATGCGGATCGAGATGGTGCCCTCGTACTTGGCCAGAGCTTCGACAATGACGGGGACTGTTGCACATTAGGACTTGAGTCGTTTTCTCAGTAATACGATTTAGGCTTGCTCTTGATGGTGGATACGGAGCCGGAAGCCCTGGGTCTGACTGTTGGAGTTTCGGGCAAATGCATCTCTGGAGAAAACTTAAGCGTACGCTAGAAGCAGGTGCTTTTTCCCATCATTGCGGGCGGCGACGAGAGACTCGAGAGAGTCCGACTGGCTGGACACGTAGTGGTTATCGGGTTCGCTGCCAACGGACTGCAGCATGTTGGACGGATGTCTGGAATTTTGGAATTCCCGTGAGTGTGCTCGAAGAGCAAGAGCGGAATACCGGTCACTCGGAGATGCACAGTTAGTCGGCTGTGTGGTGAATGCTTCCTTGCTGATGTTGAAGCCCCAGTGCTTGATCGTTTTGTCGTGGGGGAACTTCAAAGGCGCTTCACATCGTGTTTTCAGTCCGAGCGGTATTTGCAATCGGACGAGGAACTGTGAACTTGACTATGAGCATCGGCAGGCCACGAAATCGGTGACCACTGCTGGAGACGTTCGGCTGCTGCTTTGAGATTGCTATTCTGTAGATATTGCTCCCTGAGACCACAGCGGTCTAGAAGACATCAATTCCTGACAACCTTAATCCCAAAAAAATTGACGAAAATCCGATGAGGCCTTTCCGCTTGCTTTGTCCTCTCCTTGTTTAGGTCCAGTGATTGCGCAATCGCCTGACGATCAAGTGACGTGGAGCAACTAGCTAACCTCCGTCACTGAAGGGTCTTTGCCAGCCAACTACGTCATAAGCCTAACCCTGAATATCTGGCTTCTCGAGTCTGCGAAGCTGAGCTGAAGGAATTAGCCGTGATGAAATGTCGTCGGAGGCAACGTACATAACACGTATAGTCTGACTTCTGACCCTTGCGCTGCTCTGTCTAAGAGAGATAGTCCTGGTGTCAGATGCCGAGGTCCTGGGTAAGCACCTGACCCCCTGGCATCACGAAATCCTTAACTACCCGATAAAGAGCCAATAAGACGCCTCTCCAGTGGCTTGACCTGCGCGTCAGAAGCTCTTCGCATACAGCTTCCGCTCTGACCATTAATTATGATGAGCTGGCAAGCCGCGCTGTAGAGAAGATAGACGAACGCGCAGCATCGACATCCCTTATAGCTGCGGAGTGTTTGCGGCTGGGTGCGCCTTGATTGTTGGCTGGCCGGGACGGGAATGCGACGATTTCCCGGATCGCGAGCGTGTGCCGAAGACAGATATTAAGTTTTAATTGCCAGTGCTAGGGACAAGCGCGTGGGTCGCGAAGAGGGAGATCTTTCACGGCGCTGAAGGTGGAAACACCGATCCCCCGGTCAGTTCGATCTGTTTACCATAACAGCAGGTTGATCCGAACCATTATCACTTGATCATCATTTACTATTTCGCGAAGTCAGACATTCACCAACTCGACCTTGCAATCCCACAGGAGAAACGTGTTTTTAGCACATATTCCACTGACGGGATACATGTTGTCTGCCAAGGGGACGTTCTTGAACAGTTCCTAACCACGAAGGTTGAGAGACTCTCTGGAGGAGCACAGAAGAGACTCTGTTTAGAGATTTCAAGATGGTGTGCTCCTGGAAGAATCCGGAGTTTTCATAAGATTGACAACCCTTTCAGCGAAGTATCACATGTTGTGGAGATAGTACGATTTATCATAAACACCAAGCGGGATAATTGGTTGGTTGGCGATGCATACCCAAATAAAGAACAGATTCCGATCCCAGCTCAGCCTTTTCAGGTTCTGCGCGTGTGCACGCCGGAGCGTCGCCCGCTGTTCCTGGGTGATGGCATCCTTGCGGCCGATCTGCAAGAGCGCGGGTATCTCCTGGCCCTCCGGCTCTTCACCCTTGTCCTCCACCGTAGCGGTCGCGCCCCAACAGTGGTGGCTCCGGCGCTTGTTGTTACCAAACTCTCGGCTTGGTCGAACAGCGCGGCGCATTTGGCGTCCGCCACTGCGTCGGCAGCGGCCTGAGCGGCAGACGTTCGTTTTGCATCCAGATCGCAGGGGAAAGAGTTCGTCATACGCCGGAGGCGGAGTGGTGGCCTTGGTCGAAAACGGCGATAGATAGTGCCACGCACTCTCGGGGCCGGGTTCATCGCTCGACGTGTCGGCGTCTGCTGGAGAGAGAGAGGCACCTGCGTGCGTAGTGACTTGAAACTGGTGACCCTGTTGACGCGTCTGTGCGACGAACTGTCTCTTTGAGACCGTCGGTGTTGCTCGCAGCGCTGGATGATGCGCACAACCTCCTTTGACCTGGCGACGTCAGCGGCTGTCAGACCTGACAAGGTCCGTAGCGTCGGATCTGCCCCATGGGAGATCAGCAGTCGGACGATCTCGGTGTGGTTGCTCATGGACGCCATGTGCAACGCCGTGTAGCCGCCATTATCGCGCGGATCCGGATTCGCTCCTCGCGCCACGAGGCCAGAAACGAAGCGGTGCAGACTCATCTTGCAAGCCAGATGCAACATGGTCTGTCCTGTCGCCCTCCTCCTGAGGTTGAGTGGTGGCTTCCGCGTACTGTTGCTGAGATCCATCAACTCTATTAACTTCAGAAACTTGGCCTTCAAAGCTGCCCATGCCGCGGTTGGAGGATCCCTCTACACCGGACATCTCAGCGCCCGGCGAAGGATAACAGCTAGACGACTCCTTGATAATCCGACGGGCAAATTCGGTAGGGTCTTCGTACCTGCCCGTCATCTTATTGCCAAGGATCATGAGTGCAGTGCGTAGTAGCTGTTGCTCGCTATCGTCCACGTAGTGGAACCACTGAGGGGCCACGTTGAGGCCCTTGATAGTGACGGGCACCATGCTAGCCTCCTCGGATGGAGGCAGCAGGCACACAAGAGACTTTGATGACCAGTACATGGTCCCCGGAGCCTGCTTGTCACCAAACATGACCTGCATCCCAGCATCAAACCCTTGGCCCATTAGTGTAACTTCGATACCTCCAGTGACAGGCCCCTCGCCCGGTATGACCTTGAAAATGGTCGTCTGTGTTGGGGTCTGTTGAGTCCTCCTTTGTCCAGCGGCAGCATTTGACGCGGGCCGCAGGGCAGTCAGACTGATGGCGGGATTCTGACAAGATGATGGCTGCAGGCTAAACATGGACGTGCCCAAATTGCCCAGGTTGGGCAAGAGAAGCTGGTTATTGTTGCCGCCTGTTTGTGGGTTGTTTCCAAAGGGGTTCGTCGACGCCTCAGGGGCGGCAGTGCCAGGGCCAAACAGCTGGAGCTCCGCAGGCGGCGGGAACGCTGGAGGGGGTGACGGCGAAAACGACGACTTTGCCGGCGTGATCATGGTTGTGCCTGCAGTAGAGCGGGGCATCCGCGAACCAGGCAGGAACGAGGTATCAAGTGGTGTCATGGCCAAGTTGCCGGGGGTCCAGGGTTGGGACTTGTCTTGTGATCATCAGTGATCATGATGGATTCCGACAGTGTCTGGGCAATAGGCTGGCCGAGGTGGTCGGTCAGGGTGAAGATGCGAAAGCCTGAGCTTGATCATGATCTGCGTCTCAACTCGGGATTTGGTGTTGGTCGCACCGACTTCTAATGTGTACGACCCAGGACCGTGCTGATGATGCTCGACCGGGGGTTGTGCGGGTAGATTCGTATTATACGCGAAGAACGGCGGGCCTGCAGCGAGTGGACTCGTATTTTGATAGATGGCGCCTAATATCCCGGGCGTGCTTGTTGAAACAGCGCCTGAGTCCTACGAGCAGCGAAACTCGTATTTCGAAACCGCCGTGGGTTGTTGAATGACGTTCAGCGTAGAAATATTTAATCCTGCACGCTCTCCCTCCCTACGTTCTCAAATACAATAGGTGCTTGCTTTCTCTATCTTACACTTAGGTACACTCATTTCACAAATTAACTATACAATTCACTATAACGTTATCTCAATATTTAGATTAGTCAACTCTTCTAGCTAGGTAGGACTCTTGGTATAGTAGAAAATTAGCCTCTAGTAGCTCTACTAATCTTAACAAGGATTGGATGAAGATCGAGGATCGTCTCTAACGTAGGAGGATCTAGAACTATTTTGCCTAGTGTACCTAAGTTATAGTTAAGCTACTAACAAGACTAACGTTAAGTGCAAATCACTGTTATGAGGCGGATAGGCTTTTGCCTACACTTCTTCCCACGAAGGGTATAGGATAGCACATCGATCCGCGCGGCCAGCGCCGACGCATAGACGAAGCTGCGGGCCTCGAAGCACGCCACCACGTCGACCGAGGCCCACCGGCCGGAGAAGTGACGTTCCAACAGGGCCGCGCACAGGGCCAGCCCGCCCGGCTGCTGAGAGATGCCGAGCACGTGGCGGAACTCGACACCCGGGCGCGGAAAGTCAACCAATCCCTTCCCGAGTCACCCGAAGTACTGGTCAGTACAGATATCAAACAGCAATCCACTAATTATCATCCATTCCCTCCCTGCATCAACCCCCCTCAACACGCCACCCTCACCCCTCCATCCCCATCTCCCGCCTTAAGCAACCGGCCCTCCACTCCCTCCACTCCCCCTCCTCCCCTTCCAAGCCCCCGGCTTGCTATCAACCCTCGGATCCAGCTTATTCAACAAATCCGACTTGTGCGCATGCCCTGGTACCGCATCATCGGCCGTTCCAGTCGACCTCTCCGCCGCCACCGCAACGCCAACGCCTCCTCCTTCTGTCGTACCAACACCGGTGGCACCGGGACCGGGACTAGGGGAGGTGTTGCCGATCTGGGGGTCTGCCCTCCCCGAGGGGTGGAATCTTGCTCCGGTGGTGCTGTTAACAAACGGATCGAACTTGTTGAGGAAGTCGTGCTTGTGGTGGCCGGCTGTTGTGGGCGCGGGGCCGGAGGCCGGGTCTGTGCCGTAGGTGGTGCCGGTGCCCTGGGTGGTGCCGGTGCCGGTGCCGTAGGTGTTGCCAGTGCCGGTACCGGTGCCCTGTTGGGCGGCTGCGTTGCTGCGGATGCCGCGCTCTGTGGGGAGGTCAGACATGTTTTATGGTGGTTGGTTTTGTGTTGTTCAAGTTGGCTTTATGGGGTTTGAGGAGTGTTGGTGAGGAGGGATTGTGCCAGGACTGGTGAGGGCGAGGGTTGTTATGGGCGTGGTTGGGGAGGGAGGCATTTGGTGGTGTGATAACTTACGCTTGGGATGATATCATGTAGCGTCATGACTCGCTTTGTGTAGAAGAAAGTTGGGACAAGTGGACGGCGTGTCTCGTTGCCTTCACCGAATCAGAGAAGGTTGGTGTCGACTAACACGAGGCTGAGAGAGAGAACTGTGAGGATGATATGACGCAACTAGAGTGATTTCTACTTGGTACGAACTGCGAAATCGCCACAGGAACCTGCTAGACACGAAACTCTTCCGCTGCCGTCTACTCCGGCTTAAGGGACTTTACGACAGCTGCAACGCATCAGGAGGCTCTTTCGGACTCAAAATGCCCACAGTGCGCTTCATGGGGGCAAACCCCGCGGCAGCTGCATTTACCACAAAAACCGCTGACGCCACCCGGGCAGGGTGCCCGGATTGGTGGAACATTACGGCCTTCCGGGCTGCGGGGCAGTTTTGGAGGGTTATGGCTGCTTGGGTCTCTCGGTCTGTTGATTTGGATGGAGGTTTTGTGTTGCAGCTAAACCATGCTTTGGTAAGCTCTCATTAGCGTGACAGGCACGTGAGAGCTTGGTGGAGAATCCAAGAAGCTTGGTATACAGGTAGAGGGGGTTTTCTTTTGTATATTTACCAGCTCCAGAGAGCAGCTCTCCTTTGTAAAGAACATAGCAACTTTACCCCCTTATTTTCACTACCAAGAAGCTCCCTGCAGTGTAACAGTTATGAGCCCGGCGCTCTAATTGCTCGCACGCAGCCACCAAGACACTGTTTAGGAGCTTCGCTCTTCCCTTCTTTCTTTTCGTCCACTGTTGTTTACAGGCTCCAGAGCCCAGCATCATCGTCATAGTCACAACCGAGCTCTCGCAGAGGGTCATCCTTAAGGACCGAACCAACTAGACCGAATGGTATATCGCCCTCAAGAGCAAGGTGGTTGAACAAGACGTCTAGAAGTACATCGACCCCTCGAACCAAACGCAAGAACCCAGGGAGCCGGAGGTCCCCGAACACGGAATAGCCGAGAGAGTAGCCAAGGAGAAAAATGAATGCGATTTTAAGGCTCTTATAGCTACGTAGGAGGCTCTCCCTACCAAACAGCGCCAGGGGAAATACCAGCCAACGAAGGTCCTAGTCACCAAGAGCGACATCCTGATAGAGGAGCGGCGTATACAAGCCGACTACTACACCCAGCTCTCCCTATAGGAGAAAGGGAGGAGCCGCCGTACGAAGATCACAAGCTGGATAGATAGCTCTATAGCTCCAGATCTCCTGAATACCGCCAGGTATCAGATGCTCTAGGACAACAAAACAGGCCCCCAGGAGCTCTTCCAGCACCTCAAGCTTATAATTGCACCTAGCAACGCTATAGAGAAGCTTACAGCTACTAAGGAATATAGAGCTATACTCCAACGTGCCACCAAGCGAGGGATCAACGTGGAAGCTTGGTACTAGGATTGGAAGATCGCATTCTTTAAGGCAGGCTCCTTCAAAATCCTAGAGCTCGAGGGCATTCGCAGCTACAAGGAATTTCTCAGCGTAGTTATAGAAAGGATCGCCCCTAACTAGGCAAGATAGTAGCTCCAGGATGTTATCCATTTCGAAGCTCTTAGGGAGGCAAGCTATAGGGGAGAGCTACCTACCCTCCTTCAATACTCCCACTAGCTTAGCCTTCTTATCTAGGAGAATAAGAGCAGGGAAGGTACCTCGGCTCTAGGGATCTTTATAAACGCAAGCCTCCAAGTAGTAGAACTAGGTAAAGATTCGAGAGCTAACAACACCAAAGGAGCTCCAAAAACCAAAGGTTCCAACCAATAGGGAGCTTGTAGCAAGGGTAACCCTTACCCCTATAGACTAGCTAACTACCAACAATACCTTTAGAAGGCTAATAAGTGCAATACACTTAAGAAAGCCTAGACTAGCAGGGGCTCTCTATATACAAGAGCTAGGGAAAAGAAGTACCAAGAAATCTAAGAGCAGTTGAATAACGCTAAGTTTGATAAGCTATAGAGCTCTCTATAAGAGAAGTATAGGGCTTAGACTGGTAGTTAAGCTTAAAAGAGCAAGCCAAGCAGCTCCCCTTCCTACCTAGGCTCAATCAATGTAAATATAATAGACCTAACTATTATAGGAAAGCTGGGAATATAGGTAATAGTCTACTCCATCGATTCTAGCTACTACAAAGCAGCTAGGCACCTACTCTCAAATAGTATACTAATCGACAACTATAGCGTAGTCCACCTGGTCAATAGCAAGGAGCTCCTAGTGAAGAACTCATTCAAGCTTGTAAGTAGGGGAGAGGAGGTGCTTGCCAGTATAGCGAGCTTCCTAATTAAGGGGAAGGGCAAGAGGGTTATTAAGAACGTTCTAGACAGTGTATATAGCTCTCGAATAGAGGACCTGATTCTAGAAGATATAGTAGTTGTAGAGGGATTCTATATCAACATTGTCTCCGAAGCTCTACTTCGCCACTCTGATGTCTAGTATTATAGGCTCAACTGCTCCCTATAATATAGAAAAGAGCTCTAAACTAGCATCAAGCTTATATAGCTTGAGAGCTACTACAACCTTACCTTTCTCGAATACAAGCCTCTTTCTACCTACCCCTAGGTCCTAGTGAGCCTTACAAGTATCGTGATATTTGAAGCAACAATGAAAGAAGCATTGGGCCGCTTGTAGCAGTTAAGAAGCAAGGCCGCCAAGCGCCTAAGAGAAGATATCGAAGAGCTCTAGTACCTAAGAGCTGGCTATCTTGGTCTAGAAGCTCTCTGTCACCTCGTCTGTAGCGTATAGAACGTCAAGATCAATAGGATAGTGCGGGTTAAGTGCGAGAGCTATACTCGAGTATACACTTCCTAGGTAGTCTCGAGGACTATATTAGAAAACCGCTCGATATAGCTGTTCTAGAGGGTCTATTAGGACCTATTCGAGTACCCTCTAGCTCTTGACAGTTCTATTTACCTGCTTGTGATCAAGGACGAGTATAGTAGAAAGCTATAGCCTTTCCCCCTTCCTAATAAAACAGGTATAGAGATTTATACCTAGCTCTAGCGTTTTAAGAGCTAGGTAAGGCGATAGTATAGGCTTTCGATCTGCAAGTTCTAACAAGATAGAGAGCTAGGAATGATTGGAATTAGAGGGCAAATAGAGTACTAAAGGTGGGCTCGTAAGCTAGGTATCGAAATCGAACCTATACCCTCCAACACTTATAAGCCTAATAGGGCGATTGAGAGAGCTAGGCAAGAGATAACAAAGTGTATACTCGCAATAGGACTTGTAGCGAATTTGCTAAAGGAGCTATAGTATAAGACTACTAGAGCTGTAGCCTACCTAATCAACCTTAGCCCAAGCTAGAGAAATCAATTTAAAAGCCCGAACGAGGTGCTCCTAACCTAGTTCTTATAGTACTTCTATTTCTAGGAGCCGAACTATATAAGCTCTCTGACTACTGATTTGCGCCTTAACTAGAGCAACACCTTCGTATATAGCTGTAGAGCTTATATACTCGAGAAGGACTAGGAAGCTAGGAAAGACTATAGAGGATATAAAGTTCGCCTACAAGCTTACATTAGGTATCTTATTGGCTACAAAGCTTCCAATATCTTCTGTATATAGATTCCCAAGCTTATAAGGGTCATCATCACCTACAACGTCTCCTTTAATAAGGAGATATTCTATTGTACTAGCGAGGAGCTAGAGAATCTGCCTTACGCAATTACAAGCAGGGAGGTAGACCTCCTCAAGTAGGACGATAAGGACTAGGACGCTAGTCTAGAGATGAGAGCTCTACAAACGCTATAGGCTCTAGCGAACGATGAACCTATTAGAGATTCCATCACAGTGGTGTAGCCACCACTAGCTCAAGAGCTAGAACCTAGCTCTTAGGAGCAACTAGGTCAAGACTTAGGGGTAGGGCTGTAACTAGAAGCTCCTAAAGACGATAGGAACACCCTAGAAGAAGTGTGTAGTAGACTCTTGACCCTTGAATAGTCCCTAGAACTAGATCTTCCACTAAAGAGCTCTATAAAGGCGGGAGATAGGGACGCTCCTGAGGAAAGGAGTAGGGGGCTAGAGTATAGAGAGCTCTAGCAAATGGCCTCGAGCGAGCTAGATAGCAATAGCGAAGCAAGAGATGAGGTTGAACTCTATAAAGAGGAGCTAGCCGCCCTAGACTCTACACCCGAGAGCGCTATAGAGCTACTAGAGCAGCTAGAGCAACTAGGACTAAGCTCTCTACTACGAAGAAGGCCAAGGATTGACTATAGCCCTCCAACGAGAAGAAGCGAGAGAGCTTAGAAACCGAATCTAAAGTACATTCAAGTTGCCTAGCTGAAGATTGGTCTAGAGAGCTAGATATAGCGCCTCTTTCGTAAGACTTTCCTGCTTGATCAATAGGAAGAGCTCTTAAATAGAGACCAATACTAAACATTGTATATAGTAGTAGCTACTATAATATGTCAACAAGCTCCCTAGTGGGTAGAAGACTTTATTAAAGTTCTAAATAGGTGGAGAGACCTCTATAACCACCTAAAGGGAGAAGAGTTTAAAATAGCTACTTACAAGGAAATTCAAAAGCTCGTGAGTAGGTAAACGTGGGAGGAAATCCCACGAGAGCAGGCCACTGAGCACCTACTACCCCTAAAATGGGTATTCACCTACAAATTCGACCAAGATGGCTACTTCAATAAGTACAAGGTATATATTTATATACAAGGAGATATACAAGATATCAACTCTCTAGAGAGCACCTATATAGCAACGCTCGTAGCGCGGTCATTCTAGCTTATAATAGCTTTAGTAGCTTACTTCGATCTAGAAGTCAAGTAGTTTAATATAGTATAAGCCTTCCTTAATATTAAAAGAGAGGATAGAGAGCTAGTCTTTTACAAGCTCCTAGATAGATTCAAGAAGCTAGGAAAGTATATAAAGCTTAAAACAGCTTTATACAGCTTGAGAGACTCGCCGCTCTTATAGTACTATCACTTTATAGAGACTCTCAAGAGCTTGAGAATGGAGCTATCTAGCGAGGAACCCTGCCTCTTTATAAGCAAAGACAAGTATATGATCGTCGTCTTCTATATCGATGATATCCTGGTCCTATACTACAAGAACAACTCGAAAGCTGCAGAGCCTATAATATAGGGAATCAGAAAGGCCTACAAGGTCTATAAGTAGGGCGATGTTGCCTAGTTCCTTGGAATCAGGGTGGTTAGAGACTGGAGAGCTCGAAAGGTTTGGCTCGCTTACGACTAGTATATCGAAAAGATCGCTAAATAGTACAGTCTTATAGAAGGGAGCTTCCCTTTAGTGCCCCTTAGAAGTGAAGAGCTCAAGAAGTTCAGTAGATAGGCGAACAAGCTGGAGATCAAGGAGTTCTAGGAGCTCGTGGGATCGATTCTCTACTACGCTATTATAATTAGACTAGACGTAGCGTTTACTACTACAAAGCTCTCCTAATTCCTTATAAACCTAGCTCCTGAACACCTGTTAGGTACAAAGTAGGTGATTCGATACCTTTACAACACGAGATTCCTAGGAATTCAATATAGGGGAGAGCTTATTGTATAGCTCTTGGCCATTATATTAGACTCTTCCTTCGCCGACGATGCCGATACCTGCTGGTCATCCTAGGGATATATTATCTCGTTGTTTGGAGGAGCTGTTGTATAGAAGGCTACACGCTAGGCCACTATAACCATATTATCCACTGAAGCCGAGCTCCTAGCTCTCGCGAGTATTGGAAAAGAGACAATAGCGCTCTAAAGACTATTCCAAGATCTCACTTTCGAGCTCTCAGAGCCGTGGACTATCTTCTACGACAACCAACAAACGATTCGACTAGTTGTGGCAGAGGGGGAGCGTGTGAATACTAAGCTTCAGCACATTGATATCCACAATATATAGCTTCGCCAGGAGTGTACAAGAGGAGCTTTCGAGGTGGTCTATCTACCAACAAGGTAAATACTAGCTAATAGGTTGACTAAGCAGCTCTCGAAGTAGAAGTTTAAGCACTTTAAAGCTCTTCTAAACCTCTAGAGCATTTAGTATATAGTCAACACCGAGAATACGAGGGGCAAGAGCAATTGATTGAGGGAGCTGAGCTCCTAAGTGCTAGATGGAGCTCCTAGACGCGGGTATCTTAAAAAATTAAAAAAAAAAAAAAAACTATAGAAAGCTAGGCGCTAGCGAACTCAACTACGGCTATAGTTAAGCTTATACTAGAGCGCGATCACTAGCTCCCTAACTACTTTAGGGCGTAGGGCTAGCTCCTCCTCCTCCTTCTCCTACTCCTACTCCTCCTCCTCCTCCTCTATCTCTATATCCTCCTCCTCCTCCTACTACTCCTCGAGCAGCGAGTATAGCGCTTTGCGCACCTCGTGTAGAGCTTTAGTAGGTTAGAGAGCTAGGAAATATTAGTCCGAAAGCTAGAAAAAGAGGGATAAAGAACCTACTAGGTTCTATCTTAGAAGGAGTTCCTTCTAGGCGGCAGCAAGGGGGATAGCGGCTTCTAGGCTACTTTGAGGTTAACCAACCGCTTATAAAGGAATGAGAGCTGCGAAATAAGAGCCTATAGAGGAACGTAGCTATAGTTGTACTAGGAGCAAGCCTAGCAACGCTAACCACGAGGGCCCGAGTGGTCGAAATATACGCTAGAGGCGCGGCCGGCAAGAGCTAAGTGCGTACAGTGTATACAGGGCTCCATACGCTCGCTAGCTTTCGGATATTTGTTCTCGCTAAAGGGCTGATTAGCCTAGCTCGAGAGCTTGAAAACGAAGGAATTACTTACATAGGTATAGCGGGGGAGGAGGGTAGCTACTACTACGGCGACTGCTGCTACTACTGTTGCGGGGGTACTAGCGAGGTAGCGGGTAGGAGCTCGAGAGTAGGGGACAGCGATGTAGAGCCTAATATCTCGATGTCGGCGAGGAAGGGCATTTTGTTGTTGTTATTATTGTTGTTGTTGGTAGTGGTGATGTTGTAGGTTGAAAGGTTGGTCGCGCGACCAGCCACGAAGGTGGTAGAAATACTGGGAGCTGGGAACCCTAGAATCCTGGCTTCTGATTGGTTAGAATTGGCTCCTAAAACATCCCCCAGGTATGGGCGACCAGACTACAAACCACCAACGATCGGCCTCAACACTACGATTTGAAGCTGGCGATATCTACAGTTGAGCCGCGCGCGCGGCCCAACTAGGGGGTATGTTGCAGCTAAACTATGCTTTGGTAAGCTCTCATTAGCGTGACAGGTACGTGAGAGCTTGGTGGAGAATCTAAGAAGCTTGGTATGCAGGTAGAGGGGGTTTTCTTTTGTATATTTACCAGCTCCAGAGAGCAGCTCTCCTTTGTAAAGAACATGGCAACTTTACCCCCTTATTTTCACTACCAAGAAGCTCCCTGCAGTGTGACATTTTGGCATGGCGTTGGTGGGGGGTCAGGGTGCCCCCTGGTTTGTTCCAGATACCGAAGTCTAGTGTAATGACTGCCACTTTTTGACAACCCCGCCGGGCTCGGTCACTCCGGCACGAAGGCATCCATCTCGGCCAGATATTCTTACACTTCTAGCCGGCTGGGAGACCTGCCCGTGGGGTCCTGTGGTCGACCCCTGAATCTGGACCCGCACGATCCACTTAGGAAGCTGATGCATGTAGAGCCACCGAATAATGCTCGCTTCGGGACTAAACACCAGAGCAGAACAGTATGCCTGAAGCGGAGCCTCCTCGATGATCGAGCTGTGGCTTCGCAGGAATCGCTTCGCATCCTAGACGACTGCTCCCAGATTCGGAGGGTTTTTTGCACGTCTGGGCACAAGCTGAGCGATTATCTTGCTAAAAACGCCTCGGAATCCGGTCGTAGCCCCGCCTCCGTTGTTCCTGTCGCAGTCTGCGACTCCTGTTTCCAGGGCTTGGAGATTGCGGCGGAGGGCACCGCTCTTTTTAAATATCGTGAAAGCTTTGTTTGGTCAGCAATGCAAGGAGTTGTTCCCGACAACGACCGGATGTGGTTGTTCTCGATCATGTCAGTCGTTCCGATGAAGACCTCGGAACGGACCGATGCGCCGCGCCCCACAGTGGGGTTCCTGCGCCGCTGGGCCGCTGCAAACTGTCGGAAAACCCGCTAAGCACGCGGAACGCAAAGTCGAAATGAGGGGCTTTTAGTCTCCAAAAGGAACGGACAACACCAGGAATTCGTTAGTTACCGACCCAGCTACAAATCTAGCTCACACGAGTTTAACTAGGGGAAAGCGGACGGGATCACGTGTTTTCTGTGTTTTCTGGTAGGTATGATCGTATGGAATGGATGGAAGTCAAAGGGAGGGGTGGCCTTTCAGCCCCCGGATAACTCTTGGGCTCTGTATATCTTGGAGCTTGGAGGATGTTCATGCTCTTGTGCATGGAAGGCGCACTACCACGAGGGGATTTTTTGTTTTAGATCTTGTGCTAAGTGACCTTGCATATCGTTGGCTCGTCCTGAAGTGACACCATTGTTCCTCCAAGGCAAACGCAGGTCCCGCCATGCTGACAGACAGGCCGAACTCCCGCAACAACCCCCACTCCGCCTCGCTCAACCCATCTTCAACCACCACCGCCCTCCCCCAAAGGAGGTATGCTCTATTTCGCCTTCTACTGCAACACCGCCTCACAGCATTCTCACGTCCTCTGCCACCAGATAAACCGACGACCGCATCCTGCATCCTTTCCGCGGCTTGAATAACTTCATGTCGTCGGTGAAAGTGGCGAATGTGTGCATCAAGAGCATGGACGGCCAGGCGTCGGCTTTGCGGACGGCATCCGCATTCCCTGCTCTCAGCTCGTGACTGCTCTCAGCTCGTGACTGCTCTCAGCTCGTGACTTCCCCTGTTGCATGGGGGCGGGGTTGCGCCCAATGGCGGAGCTCGATTTGGGCGTGCCGCAGGGCCGCAAACGCGTTTGGTTGGCTAAGAAAAGAAGTCCGCAACGCGTTTGGTTGGCTAAGCTGAAGATTTGCAAACGCGTTGGTGGAACTTATGGTCAAGGCAATGTTAGGATCACACCCAACTCTACAAGGGAAACGGGGGTTGGTAAACGGAATACTGAAAACTGAGCACGTACGCGTTCCGCTCCGTTTTAATTCAGAAAACGTTTTTCAGCACGTGACCCAAGCTCTGCTGAGTCAGCAATTCGACCCAAAAAGAAAGTGAACGACCAAGTCCATGTTCACGTTTTCGGCCTCCCCGCAAGAACGACAGTTTCTTGTCTTCGTTGTTGTTCAAAGGGGGCGGTTTCTTGTCCTCAAAGCTACCAGTTCCGGACCCCTTTGAGCAGACAGACAACTTTTATGGGCAAAAAGTGGGCTGGAAAAGCCATGCCGGCGAAGTCGACTTCCGTACCGGATTATCCCTAACCCTGACGGCTGCTTCTTCTGGAACCTTCCAGCGCCTTCCAGCGCCTTCCAGCACCATCCCGTTGCTGACAGCAGGTTCGCGACCAACATGGTGCTTTTGGTGCTTTGCAAGCAGCATCGAGACATCGACAGCATTCTGGCCGTTTCGCGAACGGGTTCAAACATTCGTGATGATTCCTGGTTGCGCATTCACAATGCTGCCTGGAGATATTCTGCAGACCGCGAGTCGCATACTTAAGACTTGGGATTTTCCAGTCCCATGAGCCTGATCTTTTTCCAGAATCACGCACAGCATTCACACAGCGCTCACACAAACACAGCTCTCACACAACTTACTCCTCATCCGCTCTCGAGTCCTCGACACTCAACTCACCAAAGCAAACATCAACAACAACTCCCTCACACTCAAAATTTGTACATTTTTGGTTCACCCAAACCCCACACATCCATTCAAGATGATGTCCTTCTTCCCCCAGTCGTTCTGCGCCCCGGCCACCGCCGACACCAGCTTCGTCCCTCTCTTCCGCCTGCTCGAGGACTTTGACAACTACTCGCGGGATGTCCAGCGCACCCCAGCTGCCTCCACCCCGGCCTGCCGTCGGCAACGCACCCGCCAGCCCCGTCAGCCGGTCTCGACCTTCAACCCCAGGTTTGACGTCCGCGAGACCGAGCACACCTATGAGCTCCACGGTGAGCTGCCCGGTCTTGAGCGCGAGAACGTGAACATTGAGTTCACCGAGCCGCAAACCATTGTCATCCGCGGCCGCGTCGAGCGCAGCTACGGCCCGGAGTCCAGCAAGACCACCGAGGAGGCCAGCGCCGAGAGCACCCCAGCCGAAGCCACGGAACCCACCGAGACGGAAAAGCGCCGCAGCTCCCACCAGGCGACGGTCGAGGACGACCCGGAGGAAGAGCACACCCCCGCCTCGTCGCGGCCGTCCAGTCCTTTCACCGAGATTGCCAAGCCCGAGACTGAGGAAGCCACCAAGCCTGCCACTCAGGAGGTCGTGAAGACCGCCGCCCCCACGACACCGCAGGAGAAGCCCCGGTACTGGCGCTGGGAGCGGTCCGTCGGCGAGTTCTCGCGCACCTTCAGCTTCCCCGCCCGGATCGACCACGACGGCGTCACGGCCAGCCTGAACAACGGCATCCTGAGTGTCACGGTGCCCAAGGCCAAGAAGGTGGCCACGCGCAAGATTGAGATTGGCTTCTAATTGGGGCCAAACTAAGGAGATGGATCTGATAAGGGCTTACTGTTTTCGTTTCTGAGGCACTGTAATATCTGCGAGGCATAGTTTCAGGCAGGCAGGGCATTTTGGGCTCGCCCATGACGAGAAGTTACCTAGGTAGTAATGTATACGCACTAACTTCACTACCAATGGCCCCTACAAAGTACTTATACACTCTCCCCCCCACACTCCCCCCCCCACCCACACCCTCACGCAGTCTTCCTACCCGTCAGCTTAGTAGCATTTTTCCCATTCCCATCCGTGACAAACGGCCCCAGCCGCGGACCCGTGCCCTTAACACAACCCTTCCCGTCCGTATCAGGCACGAAAGGCCCCTTATCAGGCCCATTCGACTTGACGCAAGCCCTGCCAGCCTTGTCAGGTACGAAGGGTCCCTGAGGAGGTTTCTCCCGCGGCGGTTTGGGCTCGACGCGGGCCTTGAAGTCGATGTGCAGCGTCTTCTTGTAGCCGTTGGCCGCCTCAACGAGGGCGTTGACGTGCGGGCGCGAGGTGCCGCGCTGTCCTTCTTTGTCGCGCGTGCCGGAGGAGTCGACGTTGAAGCCGTGGCTGCGGCGGAGGTATGTCAGCTACTCGGGGGTTGTCGCCAGCTGTGCGTGTGGTGATGACGAGTGCTTACTTGATCGTTGCCTTCTTCCACTGCGTGCCTTTGGGGGCGGCTGTCCTGTTCGCGTGCTCCAGCGCTTCCTTGGTTTTGGCAAGCTCCAGCTCCCTCAAGCGCACGTTCGAACGGCCTTGCAGGTGGCCCGACTTTACCAAGCCTGTAGTCTTGTGCTTCCCCGCGAAGGTCACCTCAACGGCGCTCGTGAGCCGCTTATCGGTGGGGGATATGGTGGAGTGGGGGTGGGTAAACGAAGGGCTGAACTTGAGGGGGAGGAGGTAGGTCCAGTACCTGGTGAGGCGAGTGGTGTACCCCAGATGGGTTTGTGAACTGGCGAGGGGCGAGGCTCTGCATCACACGCGGAACCTCCTCGCTTTTCATGCTATCGGCTCTGCTCAGCCTGCTCGCCCATAGCCACCTTCGGTTGCATGCAGGATTAGGAAGCTAACCGTACCCGCTAAACTCGAATCCTGTGAGGTTCTGAGTCCCCCAAAGTTGTGGCATGGCTGCATCAGGTAGTCTTATTCGGCCAAAGAAGCGGGACCACTATTAACGTTAGCCATTGTCCTGTCTGACCATCCCTGGGCACCTGGCGGCCTCCGGATCCCCCGACCTCCGAGCCCTGGATACATCATGGCTTATTCGGCCCGCCTGCCTAGCATCTCCCTGGCCTGGGTAATGTTTTGCGCAGGGAAACTCTGGTCAACCTAACGCTACCGCCCGTTGCGCAAGGTCGTAGAGAGGCTATATGCCTGACTCGGGACAGGACATTAAACCAGGGGCGTAAGCATATTACAAGTACCCAAAGGAGTTTATAACCGTTGTTGCTTCGGGCTTTCCACAGTCCCCGCTGGAGTTCTGTTACAACCCCCGTGCAGGGTGACATCGGGAATGCGAGTCGGGCCGCGCAACACCGAATGGTCGCGGGTTGGCCCAAGCGCGTGCCCTTGCATCTCTCTCGGACAACACCACAACACAGACAGAATACATCACCCATTCTACCCTGCTTGCCTGCTTCCCTCTGGCAGGTGGGTGACTGGCCGGTGACTAGGGATTATCTGTACGGGCTAAATACACGCTAGTGTCATCATATCTCGGGCACCCAGGGCCGCAGTCTATGGGAATGGCGTAATTACCTACAACCCGGCTGGCAGGTTCCCTCACGCCACGCAGCCATCCCCGGCATTCACGCGTGACCTCGCACGTTTCTTTTGACCCCAGAGTGCCAGGTTTGTGACACATGTCCATGTCCAGTGACTCCCAAATCAAACTAATCCAATGCCCACACGCATCCCCCCTCAAACCTTCCCCCCCTTCTTCCCCTCCACCCCCGCGGCACCACTCCTCTTCAAACGCTCCCCCAGACCTCCCAGCGCATACGAAATCCCCCCTACCAACACGGCCCCAATCGCCATCCTCTTGACCATCCCCGCCTTCTTCTTCCTCCCGCCCGCCCTCCCTTTCTCCGCCCTCGCTTTCTCCGCCCTCGCCACCCCACCCTCCCTCTCCGCCATTGGCGGCAGGTTGTAGTTCACAAACCCCGTGGGGCTCGCAAACCGCCCCGCCGCAGCGGTGGAATCCCTCTTGCCGCCCGTCATGTCAATCGGGTTCACCGGGCGCGCCGCCGTCTTGATAGCCGTCTCCTCGGCAGCAGCAGCAGCAGCAGCAGCAGCAACCCCCTCTCGCACCTTGCGGAACACGAGCACGTCCCCGCCGCCCGAGATGACTTCGTACCCCTGCGTCTGGAGGGGCGCAAAGTGCGGGACAAATTTCGCCGGGCTGGACACACGCGGGAGGACCTCTGCCGGGGAGAGGGGCGAGGCAGAGTCGGCGACGAGGGCAGTCGTTTCGGCTAACTCGATGGACTGGGTGGGCTTATAAGTATTATACTGTAGGTGGAAGAGTTAGAATGCTCTAAGAGAGAGACTTTTCAAAGTGTTGTTGCTTGGACAGCTCTTGAATAAAAGAGAGTCAAAAGAGCGTAGCTATTTATGTACAAATGGAATCACCTGCTAACATACCTTAAGCAGTGGTTTGACGTTGCCAAGGGCTCGAGAGCCTAGCAAACGCTACCTGTGGCTTTCACAGCGGCACTGCCCAGCCAAATTCGGCGGCCAGAACAGCAAATCATAGACTTAACCTGTAATGACCGGAGATAATAATAGACTTGGCATGGAATTCAAGACGATTGAACTAAACAATGTGCCTGAATGACTGTCTGCGTTTCTCATGTTTAAAGTGTTCTTCAAACTGGCTCCCTGGACATCCGTCCCGTCCACATGTAATACAAAGTGCTCTCTGTTGGCCCCTGTCAACTAATTCTCCTCCCCAAAAGCGGCAAACTCAACAGATTGATCGCCCGCGGCCACCTTGTCTGTCGAGATCTCGACATCGCCAGCCAGCTCCTCGGCCACGTCCACCCACGGCAAGTCCACCGCCAACTCGGGGACATCCTGCTCCTTAGCCGCCTCCGCCGACGCATCCGCCCCGGTCCCAACACTCCCACTCCCAGAGTACTGCCTATCCGCGTCAACCGCCGGTCCGGATCCCCGCAACGCCGGGGCAAACCCGCCCACGACATCCCTCTTCCTCCGCCGCACGACCTTGTACTCGATGGCAAACACCTGGCTGTCGACACTCTCCCGCTCCCGCTCACTCGTCTCGACCTTCTCACCACCAGCCCTTACACCACCCCCCACACCACCCAATCGCCCAGGAAGCGCAGCAGCAGCCGCCGCAGCAAGAGGCGCCGCGGCCCCGCCGGTAGCAGCAGCCGCCGCCGCCGCAGCAAGAGGCGCCGCGGCCCCGCCGGTAGCAGCAGCCGCCGCCGCCGCAGCAACAGCACCCACATCCAACCCAACCTCTCCCGCAACCCTCGTCTCCGCCCCGTCCCTCTGCACCGCATCCCGCCACACCAACACCCCCGTAATCATATACAGCGGCTGCCCGAGCCGACAATTCTCCCTAATCCACCTCCCAGTCTCAACATCAGCCAACAACCTCCGAAACACCTCCGGCTGATGCCTCAGCTCCAGCGCAAGCACCTCACTATTCGCATTCGCAAAACTCTCCGCATTCCGCACCTGCCCCGCCACCTGACCGGCACCACCGGGAAAGCGCAGCTCAACACGCCCCTCAGCAGAGCGCGCAAACGCCTCGCTGGCGCGCAGCCATTTGGTCTGGATGGGCGGGCCGATGGCGAAGAGCGCGCCGTTCTCGGGCGTGTAGCCGCCGCCTAGCGGCTGGGCGAAGTTGCGCACGACGCGGCCCAGCATCTGCTCGGCTTCGGCGCCGGGGGGGAGGACGGGGCCGCGCAGGCGGAAGAAGATGGGGTCTGCTGGGAGGAGGGGGGGCATCTTATTTTTCTGTGGTCAAGTTGTGTGTAATATGTGTATGTTTGGGTTGGTGGCTATTTTTCTTCCTTTTCGGTCTTCTTGGTTGTGGTTGATAAGTTGGGGTTGGTGGGTGAGACTCGGGTCTGACTCTGGCATTGCTTTCATCTGGGTCCAGACTGGAGCAGCTCAAGCTAATAAGGGGCTGGAGGCTGCTGCGGTTGACTGCGCTGAGTGGTGAGTTTGTTGCTCAGCTTCTGCGATTTATTGGTTCCATGCTGTGCTCAGCCGCAATGCAGGAGCACCATCTCGGAGCAAACCCGCGTTCGACCTGGTGTGTGTCTGGCTTGATTCGAATCAAGCTGGAAACCTGGAGCCCAACTTGCGTTCCCATCTCTATTCTCTCCGTCTCGCTGGCCCAGCCGCTGGTCGATCAACTGAAGGATTGGGCAGATCTTGGCGCCTTTCCCCCTTTCCACCCCATCCCCATTTCGCGAGTGCAGCAAGGGACCGACGGGGCTTGGGCTGGTGTGTATAACTCCTCCGTCGTTGACATGACACGGTATACCTCTGGGGTGTCTGGTACGTCTGACTGACATGCATCCGGCGGTGCCGGTACCCGGTCAGTCGGTTGAGAGAAAAGACGCCTTGTTGGACCGTTGGCTGGCTTTGCCAAGCCGGGCTGTTTCCAGAGGGTCACATGGAGCGCAGACCACCAAGCAACTTTGTAATTATTTCGGCCCCCAACAAACGAAAGGTCAGTCCAGACTGCCCAATGTTATGCATGGACCATTTGCCTCTGGTTCTCTGTATATTAGTATCCCTTGGCGGTAGGGCTAGATAGAAGGGAGACAAGGTCAGTGGATACACTTAACGAGCAACATGAGTTAAATACTAGCATGTCCCCTCGGCCTTCGCTGCCAGCAATGTCCACGGGCGACAAAACCTGAAAGTTCGCACCTAATTGCTGTCTACCCGTCCGCACTCACTCAGACGCCCAAACCCAACGCGGGCAAAAGAACTCGATGATCTACTCCAAGTTTTTCGTCCTGGCGGCCTTGTCATCGGCTTCAACGGCCTTTGACCCCGCCAGGGACACACCCTGCAACAACGACCAAGGCATCTGCCTGTCTTCATCCATTCCGTGCGATCCGCATGGGACCAAGCAGGCCTGCCTCTACCTAGAGGGCGCCGATGCGCTGACGCCAGGCGACCCCACGTGGCCGTATTACGCTGTGCTGTATCATGGCGCTGGGTACAATATCCGCTGGAGCCAGGCGCAGCCGGGAACCGATGTTCTGGTCGAGTGGCTATTCGGCGAGAGCCCCTTCGAAGGGAGGCGTGACAAGCTCTTAGTCATGTGGAGCACCAGTTCGTGACCCTTCTCCCTCCCGAGTTAGACGGCAAAATTGGCTGACGAGTTGTTCAACTATTTACTATTAGACGTGACGACCTCCTCCACCGTGACAACCACCACGGGAGTTTTCACCTTTGACCCACTCACAATTCTGAAGGGCTTCCCCACGCCACAGGCCCCTCACGTGTCCCCAGGCGACGCCGCGTCCGCCGCGAGTGATATTCTCAACTCCATCCGCATCAGCCAGCCCGGCTCCGGCTTCCCGGCAGTTTACACCAACCAGTTCACAGTCCAGCCGGCGTGGGCCCAGGCCCTGGCGGAGAACATCCGCGACCACGAGGCAGAACTCCGCTCGGCCGAGACCCGAAAGTGGAAAATCGGGGTTGGCATCGGTGTCGGTCTGGGAGTCCCGTTGCTGGCTGCCCTCATCTGGTGGCTCGCTTCGAGGCAGGCATCTGCCAGGGCCACTCGCTCCGTCGCAGAGAAATGAGCTGCTGCGACGGGAGAGTGTTAAATGCACATTGAGTGGTGTTGTTTGTTCCACGAAAGGAAGCACCGGCATGAAGGGATATGATGCAAGCGGGTTGAGACAAAGATGGTTTTGGCGAAAGGGCTGGAGGGTGGCTGTCGTCTACGTTTGGACTATTGGAGCATTTCAAGCTGACAAGGGGCTCGAGGTTGGCGAGTTGACTGTGCAGAGTGGCGAGTTGTTGCTCAGCTTCGAAGGATTTATTGGTTTCGTCATTCATGCCGTGCGTGCTCAGCCGCAATGCAGGTGGACTAGCTCCGAACCCCACGTGCAACTTGCGCGTGTCTGGCCGAATGAAGCTGACATGACCTTATCAGTCTTGCAAAGGGGTTTGGAAGGAACTCCCCGGAAAGCCCGCACCATAACTGCTCCCTTCACTTCCTGCTGTTGTTGTGTTGAAGTCAATGCCAAACATTGCCGCCCCGCAGAATGGCCCAAGTCTGCATCACCCCACTCCCTGGGAGCCGGGTACAACTAGATGCTGGAGCTGTTTCAAAAGAAGTTGACCTTCCCACCCTTTGTACGCAGGACGATTACCGCTTGCTCCGCTGGTACTTTGAAGACTATGCAGAAGACGACCCCTTTCAGACGTCCAAGGCCCAGGAAGCGCGGGATCTGGTATCGACCTACGGCCACAGACTGGCTCAGAGCCTCAGTCTGCCTGAACTTGGCATCGGGCACGAGCCCGTGCAAGTCAACATCATCCACGGGCATGGCGATGGGGTCTTCTGGGAAGCCTTGGAGGACCCTACAGTCTGGCCATCGTCACGACCACCATCCAGCATCACAGTGACAAGGTGCTTCCGTTGGGACTCACATGCCACCCCTGACCCGATGGGCGATATAAAGGAACAGAAAACGGAGACGACCAACATCCTCGTCGTCATTGCTCGGCCACAGATGGACCGAGACATCCCCCATCGCTTCGTGTCGTCTACGATTGTCAAAGTTGCCGGTCTCATCGAGGGAAATGCACGTGTTGAAATCGTCCGACCCGGAACGTTTGCCGCGTTTGAAGCCCACATCAGCAGCAAGCCCCGGGGGTTCTTTGACATTGTCCACTTTGACATGCATGGCGAGGCGACGCTCACCAGGTATAAACCCCCAAGGACGCCAACTATTCCCAAGTAGCTAACATCCCCCTCAGCTCCACCTTACTTTTCCTCCAAAAGACGCACGTCCGAGGGAAACTCACCTTCACAGGGGACCCTCGCAGCGCCCGAGAAGTGGCCGACGTCCTGGTCAAGAACGGCGTCAAGTACGCAGTCCTCAACGCATGCCGGTCAGCCGCAGCAACGGGTTCGGCCGACTCCAACATCGCCACCACCCTCCTAAAACGGGCCTCGTCACCGTCGTGGCCATGTCGTACAAGATTGCCTCGTCCGCCGTCGACCAGATGGTGCGGGCCTTTTACAAGGGCCTCCTGCTGCAAGGTCTCACTCTGTCTGCCGCGTTGAGGGATGCCAGGGCCGCCATGCTCGAGCACCCCGCCAAGCAGACACGGTATGGCGTGGCCGTGGATGTGCTCGACTATCTCGTACCGAGGTGTTTTCATCGACTCGGTGTCGAGAGCCGGGGTCTGGTTGTGAAAGAGGCGCAAGCACCTGCGATGGAACCGTCGGTTGCCGGCCTCCAATCGCAGGATGTCGTCGGTCGCGAGACAGACATTTTGCTGCTTGAAAGCGCCCTCCTAATGGAGTCCAACGTTGGAATTCTCTGGGGCGAGCCGGGGATTGGAAAAACGGCCCTGATGCGCACCATCGGCGAGTGGTGGTACAAGACATTCCTGATCTCTGATCAGGGATTTTGGCACCTTGATCTGGGCCAGGAAGATAAGGATTCCGACGACGAGGAGGAAGAGAGCCTCGGTGTGGAGACACTTGATATGGCCTGGATCAAGGCCGTCCTCGCCGAGTCCATCCTCGGGTCAGCCGACCGGGCGTCCGAGATTGTGCCATATCTCAACAAGAACCGCCATCTGCTCATCGTCGACCACCTGGAAGCCTGGAGGTGTCCCAAAAGTAAATCCAAGCGGCAGCAACAAAAGCTGCTCAAGGGCTTCCTTTCCGAGGTCTTTGGTGGCGCCAGTCTCTTCGTGCTTGTTTCCCGACACCCCGAGTCCTGGCTCGACAACTTGGCCCCCTTAACGCAGGCCGAAAAGTCCACCTTCTCCCTGCGGATGACAGGCCTCGCCACGTCCCGCGGCATGAGCCTATTCTCGGACCAAGTGGCCCAGCACACCGGCCAAGGCTCCCTCTCGCTCGAGCACGACACGTCGAAGTACCTTGAAGGGTTGGTCAAGCTGGTCCACGGCAACCCACTCGCACTAAAGATGCTGGCCTATGATTTCAGCCAGAAACAGACCCTCACCATCAAGGAGTACCTGCCCAGTCTGCTCGAGGGAGCTACCATCGACCTCGAACCAAACCTGACAGAGCGTAGCGTCGAGTCCCGCGTCATCCGTCAACTGCGGCGGTACTCAGATAAGTGCACCGAGGAACTGTTTGAGGCCGTCATGGACGTCCGTATGGCCCAGATCTTTTTACGACACAGCGGCAGTGCCGACTCTGACCAACCCAACCTCGCCTTGAGCCACATCGACGTCCCACTCCACCCAGCATCGCTAGGCATGTTTTGGGGTGTCGTTCCCATGGAGACCATTGTCCACTTCTACATCTTTACCATCCTCGGCGTGATGAGCAATCCGACCTTGATCCAGCGACTCCGCAGCTTCCTCGGCGCCAACCGCGATTCAACCCCCCCAGGGGCAAGGTCTAGCCAGCAGGAAGTAATCAACATCATCATCTTCAACCTCCTCACCGAGCCCGACGGCCTCAACCGCATCTCCTCCATCCTCACCGACGGCGGCCCCCCAATCCCCGAGCGCCTAACCGCCCAAGTCAACACCCTCATCACCGCCCTCCACTCCCTCGACCTAATCGACTCCCCGGCCGCCACCCGCACCCCACAGCACGACCCTCAAAAATCCTACCACCGCCTCAGCCCAATCCTCACCCTTTACCTGCGCGCTGACAGCAACTTCATCGGCGGCCGCCCCGCCCTCCTCGACGCCTTCGCGAACTTCCAACTCCACTCCTGCCTGACCTTCCCCTTCGCGTCCTTCTACTGGCGCGACGAGTGGGACGAGGCCCGCCGCCAAATCGGACTCAACTTCCATAACCTGTACGGCGCCCTGCTAGCGGCTCTGCACCGCCGCCCGGCGGGGAATGTGTTGGGGGAGTGGAGTGTGCTGATGATCATGTCGCATTTGAGTAAGGGGGTATTTGCGGATAGGACGCGGTATGAGTTGTTGGCTGTTGCTTTTGAGGAGACGTTGGAGAGGGGGTTGGGGTTGCTTGCGCAGCCGGCAGGCGCGGATCCTGTTGTTGCGTCTGTGATGTGTGCTGGGGGGGGTGGAAGGGGTGAGTGGAGTGGGTAGTCCGCAGGAGGTGCTGGATCTGGGCTTGTCTTGTGCCGTGTTGCTGGAGACGATTTTGGCTGCAACGGTGTTCCGGACGGGTCAGTTCGATGGGGCGCGGAGGGGGGGTGATGAGTTGGGGCCGGCGTTGAAGACGCACTATGATGCCATCATGGCGCGGCTTGGGGCTATCGATCATGATATTGCGCGGCGGGCCGCCATCTCAATCGAGTATGCCTGGAAGGGGATGACGGTGGATGTAAACAGTCCAGAGCCGTACTGGGAGATGCGGGACAAATATCTGTCGTGGGTGGCCGAGAGTAACGGCGACTCGACATCGGCAAGTCAGGATCCGTTTCGTGGGCGCAACATTCCCCACTGGCTCAACAGCCTGACCATTTCTGGGTCGACACTGCTGGACGTCCAGGGGGAGGTGACTGGGCTGCGAAAGCGGAAGCGGTTTGATGAAGCCCGACAAGTAGTACGGAGGGCACTAGAGCAAGAGCTGATGGCGGGATCAAATCAGGCGGTGATCCGGATTGGCCTGCTCAAGTGTCTCGTCGACATCGACACGGACGACGAGAAGTGGGACGATGCCATCGCCAACAGTAATACCATCCACGAACTGCAGGACGCCCTGGCCCGGCAACGAGCCCTGACGATGGAGCAGCGGATCCAGCGGGAGCAGAAACTGGCACTGCTCTACGACCGAGCCGGGGATGCCGCCACCGCCCAGCATTTTGTCCGGTCACTGCTCCGTCGTGCTAACGCGCTGCACGCCACCGACCCCCCTCTCGAGGCCAGGACTCTGCTTCTTCTATCAAAACTCCCCATCGTCCGCCGCCTCGATGCCGACGTCTCGGCCATCTATCTCCTGGCCCGGGCGCTGCTCGTCCTCGAGAGATATGAAAGCGAGCGCCGGGATAACTCTAACGAAGTGCCCCGTACCACATACGGCCGCAGGCCGTTTAAGATCCAAGTCTTGCTTGCGGCCATGAAGTTGACAAACGACACGCAGCCGCAGTGGATGCTGGGGCCGGCCAACTCACGCCCGCAGTCCGTCGCCATCTTCTTCCTCGCCACCATCTTTGGCCAGATCGTCTTTCCCACGTTCGGTGCCCGGTTGCTCCTGGACGGCTCGCCCTCGGTGCAGAGCATGGCGCGCTCGCTGGGTATGTCCAACCCGCGTTCGCTGCTCGAGTATGCGGCCCTCAACATGCTGGTTATGTTGGGGTCCATGCTCAGCTCTGACGTGGACTCGGCCGTTTGGGGTTTTCTGCGTGGCGACGGTGAAGCCGACGGTCCGGTGCATGAGGGCATTCTTGAGGTAGCCGAGGATCTGATGGAGAGGTTGTTTCAGCGGCCAGGACGGGAGCCGAGGTTGTCCAGGTTTGAAGGGGTTGACTTTGAGGGACAGCGTGTTTTTTTTGACCATTTCTACTCAGTTGGAGAGGCCTGGCTGGCCAGTTCGGTGCCGACCCGTGAGGCTGATGGCACGTTGGCTCTGCCCGAAACGCCGTGGACCCCTGCTACCATTTGGGGTACTGCCGGGCCGCAGGGCGTGTTCCCTGGGATTATGGCCGTGCCGGAAGGATACACGGTCTCGACGGCTATGATTCTGAGGTTGGCGGGTTATGTTGTGAACGAGGGCGAGTAGGCCAGAGTTGATAGCAGGATGACCTCTTGAGTCCTCGGCCCATTCTACATTTTCGTCGCCTGGATGGCTACACCCGCATTCATCCGCATTCATCCCCCTGACGCCATGTCATAAAGGCGCTAGGCAAGTATCTGTTGTCCTGTCTGTTCACTGTTGCCCAACTCGCTCACCGGCTTCAAAAAACGCGTGGCTCCCCGCATGCATTGGTCTGCTGGGCGAATGGCAAACGCAGCGCCCACCCTCCCACCCCCTCTCGAGCCAGTCAGCCATATTCGTTGCAAACTGCTGACCCTCTCACAGCCAAAAGCCATGCACCACTCCGTTATCAATACCCAATAGGAAAGGCGGACATCCCCCTGATAGTAGGCCTCACTGCATCCGGAGGCAAATCGGGCAGCGAGCCAGATGCAAGATGCTGAGAATGAGGCGCACGCTGTTAGAGTGGACAACATTTGACAAGACTCTGAAGATCAATGGTACAGTACCTATTTAACGTGAGGTGTCTGCCTTCACTGGTGTGAACAACCCACAAACCATTCCATCAAGCCGGTCCAACTTCAAGACCCAGCCACTTGGATCAACCTAGAACCGCAACATCAACCTTCAACATGGCGTTCGCCAAGAAGCCCTACAAGCCCAAAAGGAACGTCCCACGGCCTACGACGGCCACGTTTCCAAGCCTCCATGAGGACATCAAGAAGGCCCTGGAAAACGACACTATCTCCCCGGAGCCGTGGTTCAATAGCGCCGGAGGCGATCACGACGCCAACGAAATCTATGAGACCTACATCATGGGGCGCTTCGAGTGCCGGAATGGAAACTGCCTCCAGAGTGGCTGGAGCAGCAAGAAGATCCCGATATTGATTCGTCGCTTTCACGACAACGGCTACAACGCTGTCGTGTTCAAGCAGCGCTGCAAGTCCTGCAAGAGGCTGGGGGTCATGAGGCTAGACGAGAACTCATACGTGGAGCGAATCACGTACAGGCTGAAGAGGTGGGCAGGCGTTCCCACAGAGCAGCCTATATACAACGTAGGGAGCCGTGGACCGCATGAGACTGATCTCTGTGAGGGTTGTCGGGCGGGACACTGTGAAAGAGGGCGTTTCTAAGAGGGCAAGAGAGTACCCAGGCCAGAGAGCACATGCACAGACTGGCGAGGGAACAGAACTGGAATGGGTGTTTCGAGCAAGGCCGAAGACAGTTAGCGCCAGGTATCGAGCTGCTGGAAGATGCCACCCAGCAGGATCACCCACAGAACTGACTTTGGGCCACGGAAGTTGAGTTCTCCAGGTAGCCATGTCTTGAAAGCGAGCATGTGTATTTCATTGTATACTTGAATTGCTGCTTGAAGAAACCATGTTCAAAACTACATGCAATCACAGCCCAAGAAGATTAGGTACTTGTTTGCTCTCCGCGGATTCAGGCCCCTTTTGGTTTCCGGGCCAACTCAGCGACGTTTACTACCACTGGCAGGCATGAGTCACTCGGAGCTATCAAGACTACAGCCCATATCGTTCTTGCGCACCAGGCAAGAGTGAACTGCACAGCCTGGCCAGTCCGGGTGGTTGTTGTAAGCTGTTGCTCCGCGACGAATCCCAGGTAACTTCGATCTGGCTCGGTGTATGCCTCGATACCTAGCATGGCAGCCTGATTTTCGACGTGCCACGGCCTCGCAGGTGTTCAAGATGCCCGCTTGTGTATCCTGTATCCATTATTTGAGTGTCCAACAGGAAAGACTACAGCGCAGGGATGGTCGAGAGAACCGGAAATACTTCTGGCTCGGCCCGGTTAATATTTTTGGGGGCCAGGCTCTTAACAAATTGGGACAACAAGAAAATCAGTTCAGGAACTCCGCAGGCACTGTAACATATTCCAGGAATTCAGGCATGCCACCCTAGTACATGTCAGTGTTGGCCTTTTCCTCCCAAGACCACTTTATCAACCTGGCAAACACTAGGACACAAGGTCGTATTTCCTGGGCAGCTTGATGTTATGTTTTACATGTAGTCTTTCCGTCTACCAGCAGTGTAATTAAACATAGGTAAGGTACTTTGGTTGCCTCGTCAAAACAAACGGCTCCTCCCTCGCCCTTCACCAACATGAACCTAACCCTTTCCCAGCTTCCAGCCGCCTTTCAACCTCGGGCTCACTCAGGCAGTGTTTGCAACGACCTTGATGACAATGCCCCAGGGCTTCCCGCCGATCCCTGAGTACACCGAGCCGTGGTACGTCGGGTTGCTTGGGTCGGCCAGGACGGCAAGTGAGCCGCCGTCAGAATGGCAGCCGAGGAGGGAGCGGGACTTCTCGGCGTCGGTAGCATGCTCACCGCCGTCGAGCGTGTTGGCGATGTCCTCGAACATGACCGACGACCACAGCTTGGGCACAACGTGGCTGACGATAACCTTGACGGTCCCGTGAGTGGACGTCGTCCACTCGTCGCAGATGAGAGGAGGATCAAGAGAAGAGGAGGGGGGCGGGAAGTGGTAGATGCGGGGCCCCTGACCACGCGTTTGGTTGCGCCCGTACGTCCGCAGGTCGTTGGCCACCCAGGCGATGTCGGCGACGTTGACGTTCTGAGGGACGGCACCGTTGTCTGCCGTGTAGCAAAAGGGGAGAGGAGTCGTGGGTGGGCAGGCTTGCGCCAGGTTGTCTGCTCTGGCTGACACGGAGGGGGCAGCCAGGACTGCGGCCGCAAGAACCGAGCAGCCAATGAGGCTGAGAGTTGCCAGACGGACCATGATTGGTAAAGACGGAGAGTGGAGAACCAGAGTGTATGGGTTGAGTTTTGGCCTTGGATGAGGATGTAACTTCGAGCTGGAGTTATACGGCAGGTTCTGTGTGAGTTTATATACACCTGGGACCGGCTGTCTTATGCTGTCTGCTGACGACAACCGCAGCTGGACGTGTCGCCGAAATGCTCCCGGCTTTCCCGTGCAAACTCACCCGTGTCGCACTGCAGGATGCAGGATCTGACCCGAGATTTGGAAGGTAATTAGTCGATGCCACGCCTCAACCAGCAGCAACGGCGATGTTGGCGTTGGGGGCCGTTGCGAACCATAGTCACGCTCAAGTCTTGGGGGCGGCAGGGCAGCACCAGGAACGAGTGATTGGTCGGTCTGCAATTTATATTAGGCTGCCACGTTGGTAGAGGATGGGATATACAGCGATTGCGTGTGGTTGGCACTCCTCCATGAAGAACATCCAGGGGGTTGCGCTTTCGGATGCGGCACAGTAAAGTACCTGTCTAGCCGATAGTCATCGCCCGACTTCCGACAGCCTCCAAGATGCGGAAACAAATCAATGGCACTAAGATGAAAAGCATGAGGGAAATTGGCTGGGGATCGAATTCAGGCCCAAAGCCCCAAGCAGAAATGAAACCAAAGGCCGGAAGCAGAAGCAGCATGTTGTGAGTACCTATGAATTGAGATTAGGGTTCCCCCTAATAATTGCCAAACCCCCCAACTATACCGAGGTCCCAGGTAGGTAATTAGTTCACAATCACGAAACCTTTCCATGTCAGCCTGCCCTCCAAGCTCACCATCCAGTCCAACATGACCCCCAACACAACACCACACGCGCCCGCTAACCGTTTGCCCTTTTCGCAGTATTTTTGGATTTACAGCCGCTGGACACTCGTGGACAGGTTGGATGATCCCCGCCGCGCTTGCTCGAGAGCCGTACATGTAAATGAAACGAGAGCAGTTGTTGAAAGCATACCTGGTTTGTAATTATGGAGATTCCACAGCCGATAAAATGGAAGAGACAGTGGATGGTTGCTGATCCTTGCACAAGAAGCATGGGCTTCTCAAAGCAGTGCAGTTCTCTCGCAAAAAGCGAATGCTTTGGGGACTCAAATGCCGTCCATGCTGAGCCCAGAGTCCTCTGCCTCGGCGCGATATTTCTTGGTCAGCTGCTGGATAATGTCCATGGCGTTGTCTTTGTAGCCGCCCCTGAATATCAGATAATGATTCAGATAGTGGTACCTAGAAGCCACCTGTAAGCTCACGAACGCTTGACTGTTGCATTGGTACCTTCATTAAGAAGCCGAGTTAACTCACAACTGGTACAACTTGATGCGATCTTCGTACTCCCAGACAGGCTCTGTCTTGGGCACGAGCCGATGGTATTCATGGAAGAAGCCGGCCGAGAAGCCACCAAACATGCGCATGATGCCGATCTCGTACTCGGAGTGCGCCCAGCACGCGCTCGGATCAAAGACCAGCTCCTCAATGCCGGCGCCACGGCTGGCGATGCTACCACGCACGCGATTGCCGGCCCACAAGTCTCCGTGCACGAGAACGGGAACAATGCCGCGACGGCCGCCGAGGTGGCCGTTCCCGAGCAGCCGGGGCACCACCTCCCGCTCGACGAGCTCGACACCGGAGCGCAACTTGACATCGGTGCCGTGGTGCTCGTCGATGAGGTTCAGCACGGCCAGGAGCCGGTTTTCTCCAAAGAACTTGGCCCACGACGCCCGGAACGAGTTGTTCTGCCGTGTTGGTCCGCAGAAGGTATCCATGGGCCAGCCAAACATGGGCTGTCCGTGGCCCGGGGGTGCTGGTGCCGGTGTTGTGTGGAGTTTGGCGAGCTTCTGCGGAAGTGAGAGGCTGCTGCTGCTGCTGCTGCTGCTGTATCTGTCGTTCACGACATCAATGTATTCGGTCAACAGGAAGCTATCGGGAGAGTTGGCGAGCTTGCCGTGGCCGAGACTGAACGGGCAGATGGACGAGAGCGTGCTGTGCAGCTCACGCAGGGCTGCGTGTTCCCCTAATTAGGTGGTGAGGTACGAGAGTCTCTATGAATATGGGATCAAGCAAGCAGCAAATAAAAGCAAATGGGAGAGAGCCGACTCACCCTCAAACATTTTGGCATTGGGTCCCAGCTTTAGGAAGTAATGCCGCGCAACACCATCCATCAGCGCCGTGACTTTGGCAGGCCGTGAGAACCCAGGCTTTCCGTGCGGCTGGGCATAGCCTCCCCCAAGCGGGACCCCCAAAAGTGCGGCAACGGCCGGGTCCAGCTCCTCGACCGCATCGGCGTGCATCAGGTTAAGGCCGGTGTCTTTCGAGCCATCGTCCAGGTCCCCGTCAACCTCCAGGTCCCTCAGGAGGCGCGCGAGTGCATCATGCTGGTTTTCTCTGGCGCGGGCAGACGGGGTCTGTCCTGCCGTGTCGACCAAGTTGGGGTCGGCACCCCATTCTAGCAACAGGTGTATCACCTCCTCGTGGCCGTTTGCCGCAGCCTGATGCAGGGGCGTGATTCCAGACTCGCTCTGGGTGCTGGGATCGACGCCGTGGTCGAGCAGCATGCGGCAGATGCCTGTGTGGCCGATCCACGCGGCCTGGTGCAGGGGCGTTTCGAGCATGTTGCACGTGCTGCGGGGGTTGGCGCCGCCATCCAGGAGGTCCCGGACAACCTGCTCGTGGCCGTTGGAGGTGGCGAGGTGGAGTGGTGTGTTGCCGTCAAACGAGCGAGCTTCGACGTTAGCTCCCCGGCGCACCAGACGCACAGTGATGTCGTGATGGCCGAACCAGGCGGAATGCATCAGCGGTGTCCAGCCCTGGTCATCGACCAGCTCGAGGTCTTCGGGCCTCCCGTTCAAGCTGGACCAGAAGTCGAGCAGCTCGACATGCCCGTCTCGTACGATGAGGTGCATCAGCGAGAGGCCGTCCTTGTCGCGAACATCCAGACTGGCTTGTTCCCCGACCAACGCCTTTATCATGGCCAGGTCCGCGCAGAACACGGCGCGCTGCAGAGCTGTCTGTTGCGAGACGTCCTTTGCGTCGATGTCGGCCCCAGCCCCGAGCAGGCTTGAGAGCATCTCGACTCGTCCATGAGCCGCAGCATGGTGGAGGGGTGTCCAGCCTTGGTTGTCCGTCACCTGCACGCTAGCCCCCGCCGAGATCAGCTGCTTCACAATGGTCACTCGGCCGTTGATTGACGCCCAGGTCACGGCCGTGGTGGAGTCTTGGGCTCGGACGTCATGGCCAGCGCTGTGGCTGATGAGGAGCTCGACGAGATCATCATGCCCGTTCCGGGAGGCCCAGATCAAGGGGGTGTAGCCGTTGGAATCAGCCTCATCCACGGCGTCTCCGGACTTCAGGATGGCCAAGGCTAGATCGTAGATTCCGCCGTAGCAAGCAAAGTTCAGCCGGCTGAACCGGTCCGGCCGCTTTTCCCACCGCTGATGGTTAGCGGACCAGCATAGTTTCAACCATGCTTGACGAGTAGGCGAGTCCCGGTGAAGGAGGGCGCTCGAGGCCAGGTGTTCCTCCCAGATCATGGCAGATCCGGACTGCTTTGCATGGTGGATGCAAAATAGACTGGGATACTCGAGCAGACCGAGCTGCTGGCCCACGGCGGCATCTTCCGGTCCGCCGCCTTGTGCGCTCTCGTGGAACCGGTGCATGCTGCGGATAAAGGCGTTGGTGAGGTCGGCGTGGTATTCGCGCACGGGACGAGGGAAGAGATCTTGGATCGACTGCAGATAGGTCTTGACCGTCTCGTGGACGAGGTGCACCGTCTGTTGCCGTAGGGTAACAAAGGAGCCACAGAGTGAGATGTATTCGTGCAGCAGGTCCGGGTCATCGTAACACTCAGCCGGGAGGTCTGCTGCGACGGCCAACTCGGTCGTCGAGAGGGGTCGCAGCGCAAGGACAAGTGCTCTCAGCACGCGCGCAGCACAGTCTGCAAGATCCGGGTCCTGTATGTTCCTGATCTGGTCCATGATGCGCCCATACAGCGGAGCCAGACCTCGCGGGAACTCGGACAGCACCCGCTGGGTATTGATGCGGCCGATGCTCGGCTGCGATAGGGCACGGCACGCGACCGACACGTACAAGAAGGTTCCCTGGGACTTCTCCCGCAGCGTGTTCTTGATGAATGTTGAGAGCTTGCTGTTGTATCCCTTGAGGCTTTGCAGCTCGGCAATCCGAGAATCGATGAAGCGGGAGACGGCGTCCTGCACCTGGCCGGCATTCGCCTCGAGGCTGATGCTGGGTGCCTTCCGGAGCATGCGAGCGATATGGGGGATATTCCGGCTGGTCAGCAGCCACTTGACATTAAACCTTGGCTCTTGTGTCGACCTGCTGTCGCTGCCAAGAGTGCCACTGGGGGACACGGAGTCGAGAAAGGGTCTGAGGAGCTTCAAGAGGTCGTCCATGGAGCCCTCTTCGAGTTCGTCCACCGCGTCGACAACGATATACACGGTTTCGCTTTCAGAACTGACCAGAATTGTTTTCAAGGTGCACCACAGCGACTGTAGGGCATTGGGCGACGTGAACAACCGGCCTTCTTCCCTCTCGTACACGGTCCGGAAGTGCGAGCTCAAGTCGGGCCGCTCCCGAAGTATCTGGTACAAGAGCCCGCGAAGCAGCGCGACGAGAGTGTTTCGCCGGTCGTCTTTATTGTCGCAGAAGTAATAGGCCAGAATGGGGTTGGTCTTTCCATCTTCACTTGCTCTCATTTTTGACAGCATCCTGACCGCTGATATGGCCAGTGTCGTCTTGCCTTTGCCGGGGTCGCCACGAATCCAAAGAACCTGGGGGGCCTGGCTGTCGTGCCAATTCCTGAACTTCGTGTCCTGTTCCAGCCAAGAACACGAGCCCTCAACGGCTGTGCCGTTGTTGTGCTCAATGGTATCCATGTCATCGACTGGGTCTGTGAGGAACAGGGCCCGGAGGTACCGTGAAACATCCGGAGAGGTTTCTGCCACTACCGACATAAATGAGTTAGCAAGCGTCGTCCGATTCATCTTCGAACGGACAGTACACTTACCCTCTCCCCGGTCATGAAGTGTGCTTGACTCCATGGCTTGAGCCAGAGAATCCATAACTCCTACCGACATGGAGCTAGTTTTAATTCCGTGTCTAGCAACTGCTCAACCCGAGTAACATGAAGGCCAATAAGTCAGGTTGACATTGAGAGGCCGAGGATAAGTCTTGACTCACCGTACTTAACAAGACAACGGTCTGAAATGTGGGGAATGCAAGTTTATGGAAGCGTTTGTGGGTGTATGAGTGGGAGGCAGGACTCACCAACACTGGGTCATGGATGAGGTACTCGAGATACTCTAGGCGCACCCGAGCTGCCTGATCATTCCCATGTGGTTGTCGTTTTTGTCGGAATGTGGTAAGCTAAGATATTCGGATCTCCGGTGCGCTTTGCATCAGGTCCTGTTCCGAATTTCCAAGTGTGTAATGCTGGGGCTGAACGGGCGCAGACGGGTGGGAGAGCCCCGAAACCCCCAGAACTCCTGGCCTATCCCCAGCGCAGAGCCTCATTGCGGGTATCCCACACGGGCGTGGTCTAGCAATTAGCCCGAGTCGTGTGGGTGAACGCCCGCTTACCGACCTCCCTCAGCACACACAGACACACACTGAGGTATTTGGGAAGCAGGCAGCGGCTGAACTCGCCGCATCATCCCAACGAGTAGAAGAGATCGACGTCGATCCTTGGGCAGCAAGCAAAGGAGTCACTGCCGCCTTGCCGTCCAAGACCCTGCTGCCCGCCCCTCAACCCTGGTCGATAATGAGACCGGTGGGGTGATGCATCGGGCTTGCAGAGGTGGCGGCCAATAACTGAAGGACGTCGGATGCTTAATGGTGGGCAGCGTGGCCCTGAGGGTTGCAACGAGCGAGGTTACACAACTCCTGCCTGCTGGTCAGTTGCCTCTGGCACACGCACGCAGCATGGGCCGCGGACCTTGACCCGCTTTGGGTCGTCCCCAAGACTTCAGGGACAGGAGAACGCTCACTTTCTGTGCCGCTAGTATCATGTCTCGACCCCAATTTGGGGAGTTACGGGGCATTATTGGGGACTCTGGCCCAACTTGTCCTCTTGGCCTCTCTTTGTCTTAATTAACCAGGCCCAACACTGAGGACCTTCAACTCCCCCCTTGGCACCTGCCTACATGTCCTTTACCTACCTAATTCCCTTCTAAAGCACCGTGCATATCAACAGGAGGTGCTCCTAAACCATGGACAAGCGCATCGTCATCATAGGTAATGTACTTTAATACTTCAGCAGCTCATGGTTGGTCTAATCAATGGAAGGAAGCGGTGGCTAATTGTACGTAGGCGGAGGCGTCATCGGGTGTGCGGCAGCATACTTTTTGACGCGCCATCCGAAATATGCGGCCGGACAATTCTCAGTCAAACTCTTGGAGGCAACAGAGATTGCCGGCGGTGCATCTGGCAAGGCTGGTGGTTGCTTAGCTGGTTGGGCGACACCCACATGTCTCGCTGAGCTTAGCTTTAGACTGCATGCGGAGCTGGCCGCCGAGCATGACGGGGCACAAAACTGGGGTTACCGAAGAGCGACATGTCTAGACTGCGTGGCCAACAAAGAAGCCTCAGATGACGACGAAGATGGGCCTTCTGTGAGCTCATCAGGCGAGACAACTGCCACGAAGGTCATTCCCGCTCCGGTTTGGGTGTTTCCGGACCGCATCCAGTGCACCGCTGAACTGGGAAACACCTCCAACACTGGCCAGGTGCACCCGCGATTGTTCACCAGATTCCTCGCCAGCCAGGCCGAGGCTAACGGAGTGGACATCATCTTCGGCTCCGCCCTGGGCCTGGGATACTCCGCTGCGGGTGATGTCACGTCGGTCAGCTACACGCCGCGAGGAGCAGAGACGATCGAAGTGTTGGAGGCGGACATCGTCATTCTCGCAGCTGGGCCGTGGACGTCACGTCTCTTGCCCAATGCTCCCATTGGCGGCGCAAGGAGCCACAGCATCGTGCTCGGCGTGCCATCCAGCACCGTGTCGCCCGAGATCCTCTTCTTCAACCGCCCGCGCCGGGACTCTTGGTTCCCGAAGCTTGAAGTATACCCACGGCCTGATGATACGGCATACTTCTGCGGACCTACCGACTTCGACGTCCCTCTTCCGCCCTCGACGGCCCTGGTCGAGGTCAACAAGCAGAGCTGTGAGCTGATACGACGTGCCGCTGAGAGTCTCTCGGATCGGTTTCTCGGTAGAGAACTGCTTGCCGAGCAGGCGTGTTACCGACCGGTAATGACTGTCCCCGGCAGGGACCGGTCTGTTGGGCCCCTGGTGGGCCCGACTGGCACGGCTGGGCTAATTCTGGCAGCGGGACATGATCAATGGGGCATCCAAAACTCCTTGGCCACTGGCAAGATTCTAAGCGAGTTAATCTTTGAGGGTCGGGCCATCAGTGCTGACATATCAACACTGGACCCTAAGATTGTTTTGGACAAGGGAGGACAGTAATCACAGTGGCACCGGGTACCTTAGACAGCAAGCCAAGGGACAGGCCGTAACTTGTCAGACATGTCATAATAGCTTTCAATTGAGACTGGTCAGAAATTCAGGACGTTGCTCTAATACAAGATATCAGGGGGAGAAAACATGCTATGAGGGTTCATGGTCACCGCCAATACCCGGAGGACCCTGGCCGGTAATCGTTGATGGACCAGCAAAGCTTGGATGCATTTCAGCACTTCAAGGGGCATATTTTGCAACCAGCCTCCGCATCGTTGCCTCGGCGCCGGATTTGTACTTAGGGCCGAAGAAGTGGTATTTGTGCCTGTTGCCGAAAATGGCAAAATGGTTCAGGTAGTGGTACCTGGAGGCAAGAGCGCAGTTAGAGTTTGTGTGTCCCTTGCTAAGAATTTGGAGGAGGAGATGGGACTCGGGAGACTTACAGTTCGTACAGAGCGACCCGGTCATCATACTCATCGACTGGTTCCGTCTTGGGGCAAAGCCGGTGGTACTCGCTTAGAAAGGCCTTGCCAAACCCGCCGAACATGTTCATGATCCCAAGCTCATATTCGCTGTGGGCATAGCAAGCCGAAGGGTCGAAGATGACATCCGCAACCGGCCCATCACCCGTCCCGCCGCGTGCTGCATTGCCGCACCAGAGATCGCCATGCACCACAACCGGGACCATGCCGTTCCCATTGTTCAAATGCTCGTCGCCAAGGAGGTGCGGGACGACATGAGCCACAACGGCCTCGACAAGTTCTCTGAACCCCGCATCCTCACCACGGTTGGCCTCACAACGCTTCAGCACATGGAGGAGTCGGTTGTGGGCAAAGAAGTCGGCCCATGACTCCTTGTACGAATTGTCCTGGGGTGTGTCCCCGCAAAAGGTCGTGACAGGAAACCCAAACTGCGGCCGGGAGAAGCCGGCCGGAATCGGCGCCGGGGTGGTGTGTAGCCTGGCGAGCTTTTGGGCGAGCTCCTGTCTGGGTGACAGGGTGTCTAGGAATCCCGAAAGCAGCGGGTACTGGGAAGTAGAGAGTCGTAGAAACTCAATAATCAGGAACGAGGTCGCAGGCGAGGACGCAAAGGCTCCCGAGCCGAGGGGCTGCGGACAGAATCCCGGGACGACAGAGCGGATTGCTTCGAGTCCGGCGTATTCCCCTGCCCAGCGTTCCACGCGTTAGTCAAGTATTTCAGCCAGTCTTAACCGGAAAATCATAATTACCTTCAATGGCCAACTGCGCGTCTGGTTCAGCCGACGATTTAAGGAAGAACTGCCTTTGCGTAGTACCGTCGGGCGACGTGACCGAAATATGTGCAGTCGACGCGCTGCTTGTGCCATTGCCGAATGGGGAGACGGTGATGGTGCATTCTGGATCCAGGTCAAGTATTCTGACCACGGCTGGGTCGAGGGGAGGGGATACCATGTCTGTGAAGTGAAGCTCAGGTTGTGGTTGGACCGTTAGAACTACCAGTGCCGGCTCAAGAATTTGGTTGTGCAAAAAGGTTTGGATTGGGGAAAAAGCCACTCGCCCCAAGCAGACCACATCCGGCATTGCTGGCTGCAGTGCTGGCTCCTACCTCGCGTTACACAGCATGGAGCGGGGGACATGGATCCGAACAAGCTCGATTTCAAGTTGCTGCCCATTATTATCTGGGGCTGACCACCGATTTCCTGACATTCTCCACTCCGTGGCATTTCTCCTCGCAACATCGCACAGCTTGTGGTCTCCACGATCCACCGGCCCCGGCAGACAAGTATTATTCTTACATGTAGGGCTCAGGATCTTCCTCCCGAGACTTTTATGGTTGGGGTCAAACTACCCTACCAAGGTACCAACCAGATACTGTTTATTATTCACTCATGCACTGTACGAGAAGTATCTGGCTGGTAAGTTCCTCAGGACTTTTCGGATATACAGATTAGTTATGAGATGTCTTGGATGTTATTACACCGGTAGTAGAGCTGACAGATCTTTGTAGACAACAGCAGACTTGAAACGTTCGTCGTGCCACTCTACTCCCAACATCCCTACCACAGTCCTGGCAGGCACGTATCTCTTCACTCACTTATCCGCTGCTGCATGTGTCTGACGTGTCATAGGGCGATGCGATTTTTAGTACAACACCAAATGGCTCGGTACACGTGTCGCCATGAGACTCCTCGAATCTCGCACTCTTACGTTCCACGACTTCACAGAGGAAAAGTCTCGTCCCAGGTATGCCATTCTATCCCACAGATGGGGGGATGATGAGGTCACATACAACGACATGCGGAAACGGAAGGACCAAGCCAGGGGAAAGAAGGGATTCGCCAAGATCCTGGCTTGTGCCGAGCAGGCCCAGGAGGACGGGCTCGACTACTTCTGGATCGACACTTGTTGCATCGACAAGTCGAGCAGCGCAGAGCTTTCCGAGGCCATCAACTCCATGTTCCGCTGGTACCGAAACGCCGCCGTCTGCTACGTCCACCTTTGCGACACACCTCCGCATCCCGGGCACTCCTCGCCGCTGGATTACCCGGCATGGGAGGCCAAGTTCAAGCAGTCAACTTGGTTCTCGCGGGGATGGACACTGCAGGAGATGATTGCTCCACGCAATTTGGTCTTCTACGCCTCCGACTGGACAACTGCAGGGGCCCGTGAGGAACTGGCAAGCGCCATCGAGGCGCGGACCCGTGTGCCGCGCGACGTCCTGACCACGGGAGACTTTTCGAAGACATCACTGGCCCATCGCATGAGCTGGGCTGCGGACCGACAGACAACAAGGACGGAAGATATGGCATACAGTCTCCTCGGAATCTTCGATATCAGCATGCCACTGCTGTATGGCGAAGGCGAGCGAGCCTTTATTCGCCTGCAGAAGGAGATCATCAAGGATTCGGATGACATGTCTATCTTTTCCTGGCTCGACGGCGATGCTTCCTTTTCCACCTACAGTGGTCTGCTGGCAAAGTCACCCTCCCATTTTGCAAAGTGTCAAGATATCCGGTGGATCCCCGCCGGCGCCCACCCGCCGCTGTTTGAGGCCACGAATAAGGGTATAAGGATAGCCTTGGACTTGATTCCCAATCCACAAAGGCCGGGTGAGAGCACAGCCGTGCTCCGTGGCGTGCGGCGAACAACGATGCCCCTGACGACTGTTGGCCTGTATCTGCACAGGGTTGGGGACGGCCAGTACGCCCGTGTCGACTCCCGACATTTGGCGGTTGTTCGACGGGTTGTGTTTCCCAAAGGGACCGATGGGAACGCGCCGCTTGAACCTTTCTTCGTGCGCGAAAACCCCGTTATGGAAACTGGTGACCACTCAAGAGCGGGAAGCATCTCGCTGCGCGTTGAGTCCAACTATCTTGGACTGGAAAAGGTTCAACCTGCCCAATCCTGGGACTCCGACACAGCTGTCTTCTCCCTGGACAGGCCGCCCACGCCACCAACTCGTGACCCATTTGTCCCCGCCGTCTTCACGCTCGACTCAAAGTTAGGTCCCGGTGACACGATTCAAATCACTGTCGACCTCGGCAGACCGTGGCGCGAGTGCATTCAGGCCGACGCCAGCTGGCACACGCAAGTTGAGGCAGCCCGTCCGTCCTCGCTCGAGTATCGGGTGCAATGCCGGAAATCGGGGCACCCGATGGTGCAGATGGTCATTCGGCGGGGTCTCGTTGACCAACAGTCGACCGTCTCCCTAATGATTAGGGCTACGCAGAGAAGGGTGAGAAAACACGCTCTCTCTCCAGTCTTTAATATTGCTACTTCGCCGTGTCAAATTCCCTTAGCCGGTGCTAACATGGCCGTTTCCTCTCAGGACTTGCCGGTTCATGTTCGGGATGTGGGAGCTGTGAGGTCTGAGCCCTTAGCCCGCTCAGGTCTGTTTTCGAATCAGCATGCTTCCGGCTTCCAGAAGCCGTTTGGGACCTTCTCGACTGGTTGAGGTTTGGTATCCACAGGGTCTGTAGGAAACTTATTCAGGGCATGTCAAGATGTTGGACACTTCTATCAATACATGTATTTTGACTCTCCACCCCCCCCCGGGGAACCGACAACGCCATCACCGAGACACGAAGGCATTTCCTCCGTATCTCCGCTTGTACTCGGGATTTACTCGGTTCATCAAAATATCTTCGGTGACCTCGTGATTCCAGCGGCGTGCCCATCCAATAACCGTTGCAAGTGGCACAGGCCGGTTGCCGTGGGATTGGATGTATTCGTGGATGTACGTAACAGCGTCTGGGAGGTCATAGGGGCGGACCTGATTCCCGCCGACCAGAAGCCGGCTGATCTTGGCGGTGAAAGCGTACTCCCATGGAGCAGCAAGCACGGTGAGGCCCTGTCCATGGTACACCTGGACGTTTTGTTGGCGAGCCATTCTCGTCAACTCGTCGTGCATGGGGCCATGCATCCAGATCTGCGTCTCAGTGTTGAGCCAGTCGGTGCCCAAGGCCGGGATATGCTGCTGGGCGTCATGCATGGCCGCATCGAGCAAAATCCTGGACTGGTTGCCAAAGTCGGAGCCGAAGACATCCACGTCGTGAGTGGTGGCGCGAGAGCGCAGGTAGAGCGTGTTCACGGCGCCTCCAACCGCAATGACGCTGAGATGCCGGTTGCGTTGGAAGAGGTACTGGGACACGCGGTCCAACGCGGCGCGCAAGGTGCTCTGGTCAATGTCCCGCGTGACTGGTGGAATAGGGACTCCGTGGCATCATGTCGGTTTCGTGGGATGTGGATTGTCACTCTCTCCGGGGCGCTGACCTGAAGCTCATCGTCGGCATGTTGGCGCCCAGGACGGTTCTGCCTTTGGGGCTTCGGCTTGCTCTCCGAACCGCACAGTTGGCCCATTCCGATGGTTTTGAGGGATGTGTTTGGTGTTGAGAGGACTGGTAGGTGTGCCTGTTTGAGGGAATAGCACTTGGGGACCAGGAGATTTCAACAGTTCATGATCACCACACGCGTGGTTGTGATCCAAGATGCCATCCATGGTATGGCAGCATGGTTTGATCTTGGGGGCTTGGAGATATTAATTACATGGACATACGCAACCTACTACTCAAGGAGCATGAGCACGAATATTTTTAGATTCAAGGCCAACACAACGGCCGCCAACTTGAAGCCAACCGCCCATCTAAAATTGGACAAGAGAAGTCGCATGAAACCGGACGCCAGAAGACGGCTTGCTGGGCCCTGCAAGGTGCTCTGTTGTTGATGCCAGGCTCTTGGAGGCGGCGCAGGTGTCAAGGTTTCAGAACTGAATTCGAGCTGTTTTCATTGGCCCTCTGGAACCGCGCTGAAAATTGCCGCCACAATGCATGCAACGATTGCAACCTCGCTCGAAAGTTCGAAACAATGGAACCCAGACTCAAGCGGCTGACTGCATACCAACCGAGCCTCAAGCCGCGCTTTCTGAAACAGAACTCCAAATTCTCTCAAGTATACGGAATACCTTGGACGGCCTCAGCACTGGCAGTTCCAGTCCTCCCAACGACACGCTGGACGCCGCCGCCGCCCGCCAATCATACCAGAATCACAGCCAATCGAAAACATTGAATCGTGCCGATAGCCAGTTGCAATCCAAACAACAATGGCAAGCATCAGCATCAAGACAGATGGATATCGACGTCGACGACTGGCGGCCGCGATCCTGGCGCGCCACGCGGCGAAACCTGCCACGACAACACCTCATCCGCATCCCATCCGGGTGGTCTGCATCTCAGACACGCACAACAAACAGCCCGACCTGCCCCCAGGCGATATCCTCGTCCACGCGGGCGATCTCACCGAGCATGGATCCTTCGATGAAGTCCAGGCCGGCTTAACCTAGCTCTCAGCCCAGCCACACCCCTTCAAGATTCTCATCGCCGGCAACCACGACGTGCTCCTCGACGAAAACTTCTTGGAGCAAAATCCCGAGCGTCGCTACGGCAACACCAAAACAGCGGCCGACCTGGACTGGGGCGACATCATCTACCTCCGCGACACCTCCATCACTCTAACCATCCCCTCTCCCGACAGCCACCAAGAACAGGAACACCCTCCCACACCAACCCACCTAGCCCGAAAAATAACAATCTTCGGCTCCCCCTGGACACCGCGCTACACCCTCTCCGCGTTCCAATACCCGCCAACCACAGCCCCAACCCTCTGGTCATCCCTCCTCAGGCCCCTCGCAATCCCAGACCAGCCCAACAGCGACACACAAACAGAAACAGACCGGATCATCATCACGCACGGGCCTCCCGCGCTCTACCTCGACCGCGCGCCCAGCAGCGTGCGCCACGCGGGCTGTCCGCACCTGCTCGCCGAGTTGGCCCGCCTACGGCCGCGGTTGTGCGTCTTTGGGCACATCCATGCCGCGCGCGGGCGCGAAGATGTTGTGCTGGATCCAGTGAGGCGGATGCACGACCGGGTGCAGGTCGGGTGGGCGGGCTGGGGCGCGGTGCTCGGTATGGTCGGGTTGGTGGTCTGGGAGAGGATTAAGGGATTGTTTGTAGGACGGGGGAGGGGGGGGAGGGTGACGACGCTTGTGAATGCGTCGATTGTTGGGGGGGGATGGGGGCGGGAGCTGGTTGTTAATGGGGCGTTTGTTGTCGAGATTTGAGTGCCTCAGCTGAGTTGGGAGGGCGGTGCTGAAGCGGAAATCAACCAGGGTTGGGGTTGGTTGTGGCCGCCACGTGATCGTCGTGCTCCAAGAAAAAGTCGGGCAGGGATGTCCCAGCAACAGCGCATCTCCGCACAACAACACATCAACCTGGAATCGTCCTGAATCGGGCATTCAACTTCCATCCGTCCAGCAACAACACCCCAACAATCTGTCCTAAGTGTGCCACTCATGTCGCGCAAACTCGGGATACTTTGGTCAAAACTCCTCCAGGCCTTGGGTCGTACTCCCAAGGACGGCCCAGCGGACAATGTGAAGAAAACAGCAACAGCGGGGGCTGAGAGTGAGGGCCCTGAACCCCATGCAGCTGCAGAGGACGTCTACATCCCCCACCCCGATCACTATCCAACCTTTCCGCCGTTGGCGCCCCGCGACATACTCCGAGATCCCCCCCAATACTTTGACAAGGTCGCCGCCCGCAAGTTTGGCGCGCCACAGGGCGAGTTCATAGACACTCCCCTCTACGCCCTCTACCGCTTCTACGAATTCATCGTCCTCGACCACGTCACAAGCTATCGCAATTGCCTGGAAGCTTTCTGGCGGCAAAAAGACTGGCCCGTCTGCGATATCCCCGAGCCCCAGGACCCAGACCCGGAGCGCTACGCCTTTCTTGCGGCGTGTACCTACTTGATGGTGCGCGCTTTCAATGCGCGTGTGCGAGTCGGTTTAGATCGGCAGATGTCGTCTATCCTCTCGTCAGAACAAGTCGAAGAACTGCAGAATCGGCCAGATCATCTACGTCACTACGAGAAAGTTCCCGAATGGGCGGAGAAGGCGCCCGTGCTGCAGGAGTTGCTCGTTGTGCCAACGCATGAGGGGGAGGTCCTGACGGGAAGAGAGGATGAGCGGGCTGATGCTGATTTCCTGGCGAAGGGCATTCTGTTGTGGACACCCCATGTTCTGTTTACTTGATACCGTTCAGATGAATCAGCAGTCATTATTTCTCGTTTAAGAAACCCTGTTTCACAGTTGCCAGGTTGCCCGAGTTTCCTCTGAAGTCTGGTCTTTTGCCAGTTTTATGGGTCCAATACCACGCCTCGCAAAAATAACCCAAAACGGCAAGAGGAACGAGACGGGAGACTTGGCAACCATCATCACCCCTTCAATACGCCGAAGTGCAGTCAGTCAACGTAAGGTAGGTAGTGTTACATCAAAGACCCGAGTTATGGGCTCCGTCTACAGTGAGACCTGGAAGAGGGATTCTCTAGTCCAGACGTATGAGCGGGGTAAGGACATGCCGAGGTAAGGGGTCAAATAAACAAAATTGAACGACAACAAGCATCCAAGCAGCCCACACCCTAAGCTTAGGACCTCTACGCCTAGCAGTCAAACGCAGGTGACATGGCGCTCCCTTGTTTGGGTATTAATTGCGAACAACGGAGCATCATGGCCGGTGGCATAAGCTGCGAGTGTATCGTGACCATGCATCCCCCAGGGCCAAGTCAACAGCCGAGGTATGCTCGCAGTGTGAGCTAGCTTCACAACCCCCGAAGGGCGAACCAACTGGGAAATGATAACTAGTTGTACAAACTCGAGTAAAGCTATATAAATACCCACCTTCTATAGCGTGTCCCTGATTCAAGGTCCGCCTCTATCCATTCCCGAGACCCTGTATCTTGAGACAAGCCGACTTTGTTCCGACCCCAAGTACACCCCACCCACAACTTCAATCCTGTTATCAAAGCACGCCACAATGCTGTCTCCCCGCGTTCTCGCCGTGTCGCTCATGTCCGTGGCCCTCGTCACCGCCCAGGGCTCCGGCACCTGCCCGGAACTCCCTGACACCGGTGTGGTCATGGGAGAGCCCGTTCCCATGCGCCCGCAAGACATTCCCGCTGGCTGTTCCGATTATGAGATCCTTGTCGGTGAGTTATTAGTGGGCGTCTTGATTTACGGGAGATACATCGCTGACCTCCCACGTACTAACACTCCAGCCCGCGGAACGAGCGAGCCAAACTTTGAGGCGGGTGGCGGCAAGTTCGGGATTGTTGTGGGAGACCCGGTTGTCAGCAACACCACCCGCCTTCTCCCCGGTGCTCGGGGTTATCCTGTCCAGGTGAGTATCTCTCCAGTGTCTTCTCGATGATGGACCAGTCTGATGTATTTGACCAGTACCCGGCGAGCGCAAATGTCGTGACCGGCACCCTCCAAGGCTCCATCGACGTCGTGAACCGCCTCCTGCACCAGTCCATCGCGTGCCCGAATCAGAAGTTTGCCCTCGTGGGCTACTCCCAGGGAGCCGGTGTCATGCATGCTGCGGCAAAGGATATCCCCATCTACCTGTATAGCCGGGTCAAGGCAATTGTCATGTTTGGGGACCCCTATCACCGTCTTGGTGATGTTCTCAGCAGATTCCCCATTGGCCTGAACACGAAGGTGAAGCAGGTGTGCGCGCCTGGTGACCCGGTAGGTGGCTCATCACTCTTTATAAGGATTCAAGTCCTCTGTTGCTGACATGACTCCACGTACTCCAGGTGTGTGACCCAGCTGGGAATTGCACTTACTACCATTTGACCTACATCCGTCCCGCATACATCGACCCTGCCGTGAGCTTCATTATCCAGGGCTTCACTGGCAACTGAAGCCATCACAGTGGGAACATGGCAGAAGCGTGGCTGCAACGGGAGCGAAGGAGCCCTGCATCGTATATAGGTAGTTCAGCTGCGTTTATTGATCAAAAACCTCCTGTACAAAGTCCATACAGCCCGCAGCCTGCCCTGGCCGCTTTTTCAGCCTGTTGATCTACTTGGAGATTATGCTCAGCGCCTCCAGGGACTTTGCGCAGCTCTCCAGAATCTGATCTAGATCCTTGCCTATCAGTTAAAGTCAGCATCTGATTCACCAGCACCCACCCCGTTCGGTCAAGCTGCAATGGGGACCTTCTTGCTTACAGGCTGCTAAAAAGTCACCCCGCCAAAGCCGTTTCTGAGATGAAGTGACCTGTTCTCATAGGCAAGGTACGTTTGGTCAGATATCGTCGAGTTTCACAGCTTGGGGGCGAAGAGGGAAGATGGGTGTTTTCGAGAGAGTGCAACTCACATAAGGCTGCTCGTAGTCATTGAGGATCTTGATCAGCTTCTCCTGGGTGTACCATCCCTTTGACACAGCAGCCTTCACCGCGGCAACAAACTCGTTGTGAGGCGCCGTAACCGCGTCCGTGGCTTCTTGTAGGGTCTTCAGGGACGTGTCCCACTTTTCGAGAGCGGCGGTTGTCTTGGTCTGTTTTATGCGCCTTTTTAATTCTGCCATCGCTGTCTACGTCGCGTGTTAGGTGTTAAACTCCATTCCATATTCCTCGGCTGTGTGTCCACCACACTTCGGGCTCGAACTGCCAGGACTCGTTACCTACCTTATCAATTCCTACCGTTCCGGAGAGAAAGCTTGTTGGTTCTTTCAGCTGAGCCTCATATTCCTTCTGGATTTTGTCATGTTCTTCCGAGTCAATCGACCTGCGGGACTCAACCGTAGACTTCAGGCCACTCGTGTGTGACGTGAAGTTGGAGCTGAGATCCTCCAAGGAAGAGTGGACCGTTTTGAACTTTGCCTGTTCTTCCAGGATGGCCTTTTTCAGACTTATTGTCAGCACTGATCCTGCTCGGTGTGATACGTATCGGATGCACTTGAAAGCCAGCATGCGCTCCCACACCCACCTCACGCAGGCTAACAATGCCGAAAGTCAGCTCATCGCTACTGCCTTCCGGCTCGTAGGGCTGGTGTTGGATCCGGCTCCCAAAACCTGTCTGACCATGAGCTCCGCATCCAGATACTTGACTACCAGGTATGCCAGGGCCACAAACTTCGGAATGGTTCCACTGCCCCTTTTAGAAGCCGCACGTTCTGCGCGATGGTAGACGCATATCTCTGATTACCGTGGCGTGTCAGTTGATATCCAACGTATTGTCGTCAGGTAATTATCCTCACCTCTGTGTGGAGTTTCCAGCTGGATGCAAGGCATAAGGGTTCTGGATCATGGAACCTGTCGATTTCTTGGACGGTAGAGCTCATGGCCTGGAAGGCAGGTTTGATTTGAACAACGGCCGTGCTCACGTCCTCCGCTCTGTACGCAGCCATCGGTATCGGATGCTTGGAGCTGCCATTGGGCGACCTGTCTGCCACGGAAGTGGAGAAGCTTCGAGGAGCCAAACCACGGGCGGTTAACGGCCGCAGCATTATGACCCACGAAGACTGAAGAGACATCGTGGATGCCTGGTGAGTGAGTTCCCGATGATGCAGGGTTCGTAGCCGGGAAATCTCGATTCAGGCTGGTCAAGTAGGTATTAAGTCCCGAGAGTCTTTACCAGTCCGAGTTACTCGAGATAGCTATCGGTTGTTAACGAGCACGATCAAGTGATGCGCGTACGAAAGAAGTATGCATGCAGATCCTGGTACAGACCACTGCGTTAAGTATTCCGTCTTCCACGGAAGACATGTATTACCAGTTCCCTGATGTGAGTATGGGAGCGGAGCGAGACCTGTCAAGTTTTTGGAGGAATGCCTTTTGCCCCTGGACCCCTGGCCCCCCATGGCCACAAGCCACAGCAGCGTATTGTCCAGAAGCGGGAATGTGGGGCTCAATAGTCTGGCTTCAGCTTGCATGGGTCCGAACAGCCATCTTGGATGGAATAATTGGAGACCATCGTGTCGCGCTGCATCCTCGCTGATCTTGACGGCAAGGGTCTTCTTTGTGTTTCCGACATTCAGGTCGTCATTTGTGCTGTCATTGTCTATAGATCAGGAGCGACATGCACGATACTGAGTAGATATTCTGATTGCAACTACAATTGGATATACGTAGCAGACATGATATAGATTGATACGTTCCATTTCATGTTCATCCCCATCATCCTTGGATTTGGTCTTTGCAAACTGAATTCCCATTCCTGCGTCACGGTGTGTGGCATCATCGACAAGTGACAGACGCTTGCAAGACGGTTGGGTTTGCAAAGGTGATCAGATGGTGTCCGCAGTCGACTTTCGACTCGAACCCCCGTCTCTCAAGCGTAATACTCCATCTTTGACCTGCAAGCCAACCTGCTCAGCCCTCTCAGATGCCTTCCTGGCCAGAGCAGACTGTCTCGCCACGGCCACGCTGATGGCGGCCATCAAGAGCATCTGGGATGCGGCCAGGAACTCGGTGGGGGGTGCGGCGGGGATGTAGGTGCCAGGCGACGACCGGATGACGCCCACCTTCCTCTCGAGCTCGACGGCGGCCATCTGCGTCAGCTCGCCCGACCGGCCCATCTCTTCCAGCTGGTCGCGCTGCCGCAAGTATGTTGCCACCAGGCTGTCCATGGACCGCTGGACCTGGAGCTGCGTCGCAAAGTCAACCTCGGACGGCGGGCGCGCGACGCCGGGGATCCGTCCGGAGAAGGCGAGCTGGTTGTAGACGAGGCGAGCCGACTCGCTGGCCACGGCCTCGGCGACGAGCGGCGTGTCAAGGACACGGCGGGTGGCCGTAGCAACCATGTCCGAGTCGAAGCCGCGCCACTCAAGCTTGGCCACGATGTCGCGGAAATTGGCAGACGTCTTGCTCTCGATGTACAAGGGCAAGATCTCCCCATGAAGCGCCATGCGGACATGGGGCTCAATGTATGAGAAATACTCTCTTCTCACATCCTCCACCGAGCGTACCGCGCCCGGGCGTGACTCGTAGTTCTTTACAAGTTTCGCCATGGCCGCCTCGATGATGCTGGGCCAGTCCACAAGCGCACTGGTCGCCGACTTGACGGCACCACTGTGATCCAACCTGGTGAAGGACTGGAGGATGGAGGCAACGCCTTGCCTCTCTGCCCGCGCCACGAGCCGGTCGACAACTCTGGCACCCCCATTGTAGCACTGAGCATATGCCTTCCCCACCAAGTTGCCGAGGCCCCCGCTCGACACCTGCAGGGCCGAGCCCGGGCCGCTGGGATCTTCTCGGTCCCCCCGGGGCCCGAACTTGTCGGCACTGCAGACGTCGAGGATCTCGACCTCCATGTCAACAGGGTCGTCTTCAACCGCTGGTGGAGGGCGCCCAGCCCGACGCAAGCGTCTTCCAAACTGTGGGTTAAGGAAACGCGGAGTGGCATAGACTAGGGCACCTTGCTGCGGCCGCTGCTGCTGTTGTTGCTGCTCTCCTGCCCCTGGATCTTGCTGCTGCTGCTGTTGCTGCTGCTGCTGCTGTTGCTGTTCTTGGTCTCCAGCCCCTGCATCCTGCTGCTGCTGCTGTTGTTGCTGTTGTTGCTGCTGCTGGTCTCCTAACTCTGGATCCCCAGCCGGATCTGCAGGGGGGGCGGGATGCACTCGGCGCAGCGCTTGCCGACGACGGCGTTCCCTATAAATACACCAAAACAAGAGACCGACGACCAGCATCCCGCACACTTGGGGGAAGGCGCCTATCAGTGCGTCAAAGAAAACCCTCCACAGTGGGCGGCCTGTGTCATTGCTGGGCCTGTTCTGCGTTGTAGAGCTAGCAGATCCGCTCTGGTCATCTCGCTCCCCGTTGCTGAAACCAAAGGCGGCAAGGGGAGAAGTGTCCATCATAACGCCCTCGACGACTGTTCGCTTTGACTCCTTCTCCACGAAGCCCCTGAACTTGGTCACGGTTTGGTCGTCCTGGAATTCCCACCAGACCCCGATGTTCCATGCTTCGTCGTTGTTGCTCCACACAAGACGCCAATAAGCGTCGTCGGATGCCTCCAAGCCCATCGACTCTGTGGCCATGATGATGTCTGCCGTTAGCGTTTCGTTGTGTATGGCGGGCGAGGTGTTGATTTTTCGCTTGGTCCACATGCAGTCATTGTCGGCCGGAAGGATTGTGATTCTATCCAGAGGAGGCATGTTGGATCCTTCATCTCCCCATTTTGTCAGGCGATACAGTCCTGGAATGGCCTTGACGGGAATTCGCGAGGTCGTCTTGGATTCACCGGCCGGGAATGCACCGTTGACGCCGCTCTTTGCATCCGCCTCGCCCTCCTTGTCCTCCTCAGGGTCTCTCAGAAAGAAGCCCATAATCGTGTCACAAGCCGCGGCAACATCGTCAACTGTGTAGCCCAGCGACACCAAATGAGCCTCGAGGGAGTCGCCCGAGAAGGCCTCGCCGAGGGGGTCGGGCTTCGCCCATGCTTTCAGGACCTCAGAAGTGTTCTGCACAAGATAGGTTGTCAACGGCACCACAGGGGAGGTGGGCTCCAGGTCGTGGTCTTCGGCCATGGTGGCTCGTTATCGTGATGGGAGAGATTGAGAATTGATGGATGTCGTCTTTGAGAGTATTTCGTAGACTGTTGGGCGCTTCTCTCACAGCAGAAGCCCGCGGCAGCGCCGCATATATCCCTTGTTAATGCGCTCCATGTCATTTTCCTCCAGTCTGCCCCACAATCCAGGTAACCCAACATGCCGACGCCCAAAGGTCACAGTCCCCTGACAAGCTTGGCCCCTGTGGGGGTGCCAGGGGCGTGTCAAAGACTCCTTTCATGTTCACGGCGAGCTGGTCTGGCCTGCCATCCTGACTGTCTGTGGCTGGGATGAGTTGCTGCAGAAGTGAGCAAGATTTCGCGAGTTGCGCCAAGGGCATGGAGTCTAGGCCAGCTCTTGGCGGAGATAGTCTCGTTTTCAGGTCCCCACTCGACCGCTGAAAGCAGAACATAATAACGACCAAGTTACCGAATAGAGTCTCCAGCGTTGCACCACAAGTTGGTTTATGGATTGCCACCGAAAGAACTCGCTTCAGCTCGCCACTGTATCGCCACTTAGGCTGCCTGGTGTGTGTGCAGTATGTACATACAAACTAAAGGACTCAATGGGGACATCGCAGTAAACCTCGTCGTGCATGGCAAACGCTGATGCTGGAGCAACCCTGCCTACCCCCCTGGTCCCTCGTCTCACACTATTGGACCCACCCCACCATCCAACAATCAGCGGTGGCTGCGCAGCAAGGCGAGCAAGGTAACTTCAGCTTCCGCATCTGCGAACCTGCAAAGCATGGGGGCAATGAAAGATCGATGTCACGCGAGTCTACCTTGGTCCTCACGGGGATGGAATGGGCCGAGTGGTCCAGAACCTGACTCCACAACGACTAATTTGGGTCTGCATGTGTGAACATGAACGTACAAGTAAGAAGGAATAATTACGGAATACTACATGTTCGAGAAAAGTCCAGGGAATGTTGATTCAAACAAAGTCGCTTTCTGCATCTCGAGCTCGTCTGTGGGCATTCTCCTCCTTCGAAACTGCAATTGCAACCAAGACGCCACGCTCGTCGACTCCAACATGTCCGAGGGCGCGCAGAGGATGGAGTTGCTGCAGGCACACGATGACAATGTCGTCCAGTACGTTGTGAACGACACGACACTGATCCTTACATCATACACCTTCAGTCTGAAAGCAGCCACGGCCAAAGTCGAGACAACAAGACTGGTGATATACGCTGAGGCCATCCGCATCGAGGAGACACTCGCCCTCCCGTCCAAAACACTCGAGCTGCACTGCAACAGACTGGAGTGCGCACCTGGGGTGATGATCGATGCCAGCGGTGCCGAGGGCAACACGGTGAAGGCCAAAGGGCACGTTGCAGGGATTGATGGAGGGATAGGGGGTTCCGTCCTTATCCATGTCCACGATGTTCCTCTGTGCGCTTCCCCAGAGGGTTTCACGTTGTGGTCTCATCTCCCCAAGGTCCATGTCAAGGCCGGAGTGCCCGGCAAGTCTGGCGACACCACTGGCCAGGTCGGCGCCGATGGTACCGTGTCCATCATGTACAGCAACCCGCTGCTTCGAACCTTTGCTGCCGTGCTCGACACTTACGAAGCGCCCATTACGTAGGCAGCGACGACCTCCTCTATTCTCATGAGAAGTTGCTGACGACTTAGACTAGAATTCCCGAGCGGCTACGGGCCCTCAATCTTGACATTCTGCCGCGGCTGCGGACCCAGCTGGACGATTTGGCAAAAACTATTCCTGCGGGGGGTCTCTCCTCGGCGGAGAAGCTGCTGCCGGACTACAAGCTTTGGGACCACGGAGTGACCGAGATTAAGCGTTCGGTGGAGAAATCTGTCGAGATTCAGACCATGCTTGTGCGCCTGAGCGAATTGCTGGACCTTGACGCACTTGAACTCGACGAACTCCAGACAGCTGCGAGTATCTCGTCCGTAAAGGACTTCCTCGGGAGACTGCAGGGCTTGCGGGAGTACTCTCAACTAAGCAGCAACCTTGTGGCCGCCCTTCAAGGGCTGCGTGACATTCTCGTCCAGCCTCGCTCCGCAGCCGGACCTGGTCTTAGTCTGGAGGCCAAGGTGACGGAAAAGTTGCAGCAACTTGATACAGAGATCAAAGGCGCCTCAACAATCATCAACTGGAACGCGAATGCCACAACACCCCTTTACAAGCTTGTCACGGCCGCCTACGATGACTTCGCCAACTACCTCCGACACGCTGCCGACAAAGCAAAAGGTCTGCCCTCACCCCTTCCATGTGTGACTGCCAAGTCAACAACTAACATCATCACCAGAAAATATCACACCCGACTCCGCGTTCAATATCAGGTACGTGACCATCAGCGCCAGCGGAAACGACGATCTCTCGGTCGACACACCTCTGGTCCATCCGTCCCAATGTCAGCTCAAGCTGAGGATGGCGGACGCAGCATTCTTTGCTCGGGACCTCGTGACGGCTCGTCAGCAGTACGACAATCTGCGCGAGCGCCTCAGCTTTGTGCCTTCGCTGCTCCAAGAGGTGGCATCTGGAGAGAAAGCCAGGCTGGAAAACAAACAGCGGCCCGTTTGCAGGCTCCTGTCCGCTTTCACCTACATGGAGCGAGTCCAGCAGCTCTCCCTGTGGACGATAGACATGCTGGAGCTCCTACACAGTCGAGTTCTCGCGCGGCTCACGCAGATTGAGCTGGGAAACGATCTTTTTGGCTTGGAGAAGGACTGGGTGCCGCGTCTCTCGTACGCCTACTACTCTGGCTATGCCCGGCAGCAGCTGGACCGGCTCAAAGACTACGAGGATTCATACTGGAAGTTTTGGGAGGTCAACCAGCGGCAGATGAAGGTCGTGCGGTACCTAAACGAAGCCCATGCTGTCAACGTGTACCGCAGCCGGGATGCCGAAGAGTTGCTTGAAAGCGCCTTGAAGCGGATCAAGGACAAGGAAAAGGACATCACAGCTGCCGGAGACGCTTTGAAGCCCCTGAAGAAGAAACTCCTCGAGGACTTGTCGGAGGCAAAGGAACTTTTAGAGTCCTTGGAGAGGCCCAGCTTGGGGACAATCGCCGCCATCTTTGGCGGTATCGTCGTCACCATCGCCACAGGAGGAGGCGCCGCGGCCGCGCTTGGCTTGGCGGGCACCGCACTCGGCGTTGCCGGTCTCGTGGACGACGTTGGATCCACCAAGCTGGACGACTCTGGCCAGCGAGTGCGGAAGAAGCTGCTGATCAAGCAGCTGAACAGTTGCCAGGGAACCTTGGAGTCGCTGCTGCAAAGCCCGGCGTACACGACAAACCCCGACGGCACGCGGGTGCTCAACGAAGAGGACGCCACAAAGACGGTCATGACGCAGAAGCAGCTCGAGACCATCATGGAGCAGTTCAGCGACAAGCTCCCGTCCGATGCACCACTCAAGACGTCCCTCAAAAACTTTGTCAACGCATCCAACAAGCGCAACCAGGACATCCTGATCTACAACACGTCCGTGCTGGAATGCTACTTGCAGATCAAAAACCGGGCCGTGTGCGAGAAGCAGGCCCAGCACATTGGCTCACAGCTCATCGGTGCCGTGTCTGGCCTGCCAGCAATCGTAGCCTTCTACCAGCGCATGCGAGACGAGAGCCGGGCCGCTTTACTACGGACCATCAAGTACAGCGCACTGGCGCTGCGGTTCTGGGGGCTGCGAGACGTGACCCGGTTCGACTCACCATACCTGCTGTCCAACATCGACCAGCTGCAGGCGCACTTCGCCGTTCTGCAGCACGAGTTCGAGTATATTGCCTCGCGGTTCTCCTCATTTGCTTCGTCTGTTTGGGGCGGCAGGGGCCCTCGTCAGCCACCTCGCTCACAGTTCGGCATCCGGTACAAGCTCAACCCGGCAGAGCTGACCAGTCTCAAGATGGGCTTGGACGATCCATGGGCGGCGTCGGTTGACACCACAGGAAACAATAACCGCCCTCTGGTGTACAGCGTCGCCGTCAAGGGACTGCAGACCCCTGCCCGACTTACCTCATCTCTCCAAAGCAACCCGTTTGCGGGGCGGTGCAACGTTCGCCTGTCCTCGGTACGCTGCTGGATTCCCGGTTTGCGCATCGCCGATACCGCCGCCGCCAGCACAACAACGGGGCGACTGCAAGTCGAGTTGCTACACTCAGGACTTGAATCGATCGCTGACCCGGATGACAACGTCTGGAGCTTCAAGCACCACCCGCTTCACATGGCGGTGGAGTACGACTGGCGTCGTCTTGTGGAAGTCGAAGGTCAGTCGCCTGCCGGGGGTGAGTGGGAGGACGCGTTGATCTCATGCCCAAACCTGCCCATCGACGGCGGGGACATTGCGGAGAACAATCGTGAGGCGCCCGTCGGCCCGTTCACGACGTGGAAAGTGACGGTCCGGGACAGCAACAACGGGAAGCTGGATTTGGAGGACGTTCGAGAGGCGTATCTGGAGTTTACGGGTAGTTTTATGCCATTTAGGCGGTAAGTGGGAGAAAGCTGCATGCGAAGCTAGACTGGCAAGTGGAAGAGGAGAAAGTGATATCGTGCAATACGCTGGTATACTTGCTTGGAGGGGCCCCGATTAGGAACAGCCAAGAGATACATGTCGAGACACAATAAAATCAGCCCACAACCTTCTTCTGTGCCCCTTCTCCTACCCAACAGCAGCCGATTGAACCGTCATGGCATCCACACTTCCGCCATAGGAATCGTTGACCGTCTCAAGGGGAACCGTCTCCCCCATCCGCCCGCGGCAACTCAACATCCACCACCCACCCGGGTCTCACCGGACGTCCCCCTACTGCCGCATTCAAAAATAGTGTCCTCCCCTCTCCCACGGCAACCCCCTCCCCGCCATCCAAATCCCCCACCTTAACACATGTCCCCGTCTCAACCCCCCTCAACCCCCTCTCCTCCTTCAACCTCCTCGTTACCTCCCCCCAACCTCCCGGGGCAGACAACAATTCCTCCAAATCCACCACCACCCTCCTCCCCTCAACCACCCCAGCCCCATCAACACCCTCCCCCCACGTAACAACCTCCGCCCCCCACCCCTCATGAATATGCCCAAAACAATGCACCCCCGGCCTAACCGCCTTAACAGCCTCAAACAACTCCCTTGACCCAACATGCTTGTCGCCCCAGGTCTGGTCACGCACACCAAAGGGCGGACCGTGCGTGACGACCACGTCGGTGCTGGGCTCGATGGCAAAGGTGTGGGATTCGTGGGGGGTGTATTGGAAGCCGGGGGTGCCAAAGGCGGGGGTGTAGGCGCTTGCGTAGATGGTTAGGAGGGCGTTGTTGGGGAGGGGGATGCGGTGGGTGCCCTCGGGGAGGTAGTGGATTTTGCTTTTGCTTTCGCTTTTGGGGGTGGTGGTGGGCTCTGGGTTGTCGTTCGTGGTGGTGGTGGTGGGGGTGGTGGTTGACGGGTGGGTGAGCAGAGAGAGGGCTTCGCCGAGTTGGCCGTGGGTGCGCACGAGGGTGGGGTGTTGGCGGAGCATTTCTTGGTAGATGGGGGTGTCGAGGGTGAAGTCATGGTTCCCTGCGATGATGAGTTTCGTGGGGGCTGGGATGGTGTGGAGGTTGGCGAGCGCGGTGCGGTATTCCGAGAGCTGAGAGTCGCAGGTGATGTCGCCGCAGTGGATGACGACGTCGATGGGTTCGTGGTGGTCGGTGTCGGGGATATATGGGGAGCCATGGGTATCGGCGAAAATGAGGAAGCGGGTGCGGACAGTGGGCTTGTGCTCTGAAGCCATTCTGAGTTGTGGAACATTGACGGCTTGCCCCCCGTGTACTTGTTATCTTGGGGTGTCTTCCTGCGGAAAAGGGAGTGAGGGTATGGGATTGGTCTCAGAACTGTAACTGTATTGGCGGTCGTACAAACTGAATAAATAGCAAGCCGATACACATTCTTGTCAGGTCCGTGTACATCAAGGCAGAAGTGATGATGAAATGTGGAGTTCGCCTCCCTCGAGGAGAGCCTTAATGTTGGTGCCCCCAAAAGAATCGAAGACCTCGCCACTAACCCTAACCCTTTCGCTCTTTAAACGATCGTGCCCCTGAATCAGGGGGTGGTTCAACACCAACACCACGATCTGACCCGTCCATTCAACTCACACTACTTATGTTCTTTGCCCCAGAGAAAAGAAATCATTGTGTCACCAGTTGACTTTCTCAACACCCCCTTACGTTTGCACTACCCAATCCGCCTGACCACCGGCCCTTCGGCCTCCATCTCCATCATCATCCTCCTCTTCAGCCCCGAATCAATCTTGGGCAAATACGGACTGGTCGCGGCGTACGTCTTCCACGCATTGCAGTTCGGTACCATCTGATCCAGATGCATAAACCCGCCAATCTCGCTCTTCCTCTCGAGGAACTGGATCCCCAGCCCCATGCCGACATGCCACCCGATGTGGCAATGCATCAACCAACAACCCGGATTATCCGTCCTGAACGCAATCACCAGCCACCCGCTGCCGGGCATCTGCTCGACGTCTCGCCGGATCGGGTTGTTGAAGTTGAGCTGGTTAGTCATGGTCGCCGCGTCAAAGGTGCCCGCGCCCGTGCCCAGCACCAGGAAGTCGTGCCCGTGGAGGTGGATCGGGTGCGGCAGCACGAAGCCGTTCTGGATCACCCAAAAGGTCCACACGTTGACCTGCGGCACGTCGACAAGGTTGATGGCCCCCGGGAACGTCGTGTTGTTCTCCAGCACGTACTGCAGCACCGGGTGGTCCCACTCGACCGAGATGGGCACGTTGCGGACGCGCCACTCGAAGACTTGGCCGCGCGAGTTGGTCGGGAAGGCGAGGGAGACTGGGAGTGTGGACGGCTGGAAGGCCGACGGTGAGACGGTGCGTGTGATGATGGGCGCAAAGTTCTTCTCGCCGTTGCAGGTTGCGGTGACCGGCGTGCCGGGGTTGGTTGGCAGGGCGGTGCTACTGGCACCCGTGTATTGGAAGATGGCAGCCGGGTAGGGGTTGTGGGAGCGTCCACAGTTGTTGTTGGCCTCGAGGGTCGCATTGAACCAGTAGTTGCCGACGGGCTGGTTGGCCTCGACGATCACGTCGTAGCGCTGGCCGACGCCCAGGAAGAGCGTGCTGCGGGTTACCGGGGTGATGGGGACCAGGTCGTTAGTGATTACAGTGAATGTGTGTCCGACCAGAGAGACAGTGAAGGAGTTGTCCACGCTGGGGTTGATTAACCGGATGAGATGCTTCTTGCCAGGCGTCAGCACGAGGCGGTCGTAGGCCCCGCCCGCACCGAGGGGGTTGATGTTTTTGCCGCGGAAGAGGACGTTATCACTGTCCGGGGGCGGGCCGTTGCTGACCAGCTCAGCCTTGAGGTGAAGACGGTCTGAGGTGTCATGGTAGTAGTCCCCAACCATGTAAGGGCCGAGGTCGATGTCGTAGTTTGCCGACGCCGGGCCATGTACAATCAGCGCTCCAACGATCCCATTGCCGTACTGGTTGGAGTAGTGGCTGTGGTACCACGACGTCCCGTACTGGGTGACGTGGAAGTCGTACGTTTTCATGTGTCCAGGTGGGATTGGGCACTCAGTGACCCCGTTGGCACCGTCTTGGTTGCTCTCGCCAAACTGACGGATACCATGCCAGTGGATGGAAGTGCTAATTAACCTTTCTCAGCAATCACTCCTTCATGTCTGAAACTCGGGCAAGCCGGGTAGTCTCACCCGTTGTCTTGCATGTCATTGTAGACGTTGACGACGATGTAGTCGCCCCAGTCCGCCTCAATCGTAGGCCCGGGAAACTGATCTGCATCATGTGAGCGAATTGGTCTTTGGGTTCAGGGGTTTGTGACTGACTGTTGATAAGCAGGGCCGGCTTCCGGATGCCATCAGGGCCTAGCCAGTTGGTCACGTTGGTGATGTGAAAGTCGTACTGCAACAACTTGATGTGAGTGTGTATTCTTGGATACCTGTGGCCGGGGAGAGCATACCGTCCGAGTGTTGAAAGCAGGTGGAGTGGTGGTCTCATAGTCGGTGTTGATATTCCAGGTGTTCTTCCAGCAACCCCGGTTTGTGGCATTGTTTTGACCGCATGGCTTACCACCAGGTGTGATGGTTTGCCTGGGCAAGAGGTCAATGACCGGGTTGGGGTGAACTGGGGAGCCAAGGGCAGTCTGAAGGACGCCCAGGGCAGCACAGCAGGCTGCAGCTGGCTTGCCCAGAAGCCAATGCATGATCAGGGACAGAGAGGAGACGGAATGTGGATGTGAATCAACGCAGTACCAATGTGAATGGGGATATATCGTATATCCAGAAGAATCTGTGAAGGGCAGATGCTGAGGTTTATATAGACGACAAGAGAACAGCCGGGCCACGGAGAGTGTATCACGGACCCCATGGCGGAGAGACTTGAAACCTCGACAACTTGCAACTTGCCGTTCCCGTGCCGTGACCTGCGTGTACCCTGTTCCCCGTCACCACGTCCCAACCTCTGGAAGCTTCGAAGAGTGAGTGAACCCCGGTATTCCGTGATCACAACCTGGGGCCGCAGGACGGGATACAGACAGGGGGCTGCTGGGCTCGGGTCCCTCCCATGAGTCCCGTCCTCGGGCTCGTCGGCACGTTGTAGCCTTAGCTCCCATGACGACCATGTCAAATCCGGACTTCACCTCGTGAAGATAGTGGAGATTCGGGTCGGGGAACAGGGTCTGGGATGCGCTCGTTCCTGGTTCTGGTGAACTTCTGCTCTGGGGTGACCTATGAGCGTCATTAACAAGCGAAAATCAGGTTGAAGCCACCATGCGGGCTGAACCCGGTCCTTACGGTGCTGAGGCTGACGCCACCCACCGATCTCTGCATGGAATCTCGAGGAGCTGGGCGTGCAACGCGGGGTATCTGCGTGGATGGCTGTCCTCGCCCAGCCGTGTTCGGGACCGTGATGCATGTCAGCTTGCCGCCCTGCAGGTGGCTCGTGCCATGATGGGGGTTGTTCCGATTCTGACATTTTGTGATACTTGACTCTCAGAGTAAACCCTTTGCGAAGGATGTCGAGGTAACTGTGGGTGCTCAAGTTAAGTACCAGCAATACACTGCCGTATTATGAGGTTTTGTACTAGAACAGAGCTGTTTTCGTTCTTCATATGCTGGCCTTACCAAGGTCAAGTCATATTGCAACAGCCACTTTCTTTCACTAAGCTTCAAGTCGTTCAAATGACTCCGCTGGGCCCATACACAATGCCGGTGACGGGCCCGAGGCTGGGGATAAAGTGCCCAGTTTATTTTTGGCTCTCACCCCTGTGCCCTCACCTAAGGTATGTACAGTATGGCTGGGTTTGCAGGCTATGATCGACAATCGAGAAGTCACCGCAGCGCATGCCGTGTTCTCCAGGGCGCGTAAGAGGTTCAGAGCAGGCCAGTAAGGCGGATGCCACTGCAGCCAGTAGTGTTTCAAGCTGAGTCGCTTACGACTTGACTTGGGTGGGTAGGCACGGGACATATATTAATCGACAGGTCTACTGCAACATGAAGTCGTAGCCCTAGGTCCAGAACCGGGAAGGTGTAGGCTTTGTATGGCGTCAAAGCTCTCATCTGCCCAACTCACCCCGCCCCTATCGCCCAGTGCCGACGCTAGGGGAGGCAAACTCTTTCGGCACCGAGTCTTCGGGTTCGACACTGGTCTATCACGGAGCTACTGTGAACTAATGCGACGAGTATGCGCCGTGATGGTGGGAAACAGGGGATGAAGCCGTATGATAGGGGGTTGGAGTTTATCCGTCCGGGGAGCTGGGCGGCTCGATTTACCCGGCACATCACTAAACGTCTTGGGATGAACGATTGAAAAAGCCTCGGGAGCTAGATGTAAGCCGCCCTCATTACTTCCCTGGTCCGGACAAACCAAGAGGGACATGGAGGTACCTTCGTCTCAAAGTCGGGACAACAGGAGACGCACTTGATGTGAGATTTGAGGGGGCGTGTCACAACAGCAGAAGGAGAGACGATCTCTTTTCGGCTATCAGTGACGCGAGAAGACGTGTACACCACAAAGCAACTGCGTAAGTACTAGATTACTTGCAGTGAATCCATGTGGTTGAATTTGCCATGTACCGGGTTGTAGGGTTCCCCATTTCTGAAACCAATTTCTGTGATATTGGCACCCACAACAACGGGACCCGAAGAACTGGTCCAGCAATATACCCATTCAAGACCAAGTTCGGACTTTAATTCGTCTTTGTTCATTTACTGTTCTTTGGATCCACCGAAAGAGATTTGTCCGGATCAACCTTAGTTCAGAGACATGGGCTCGGGCTCCCGGATTCAGACTCTGGAGTTTGAGCCCTCGAGTTCTCACCTTCATTAAGTACGGAGTAATACCATCTTCTCAGGAGGGAGGTTCACTTCCTTCGTCCCTGGGCCAGCGAGAATCTCATTTTTGGCCAATCGGAGAATGGTTGGACCGACATGCATGGAGCCACGCAGTGCCTCTCCCGGGCCGCCCCAGTTCCTCCTCTTTCAACCCATGTCGACCCAAGTACGGAATATTACCCCCCCAACAAGTTTCGATTTCACCACACTGGGCCAAGGTTTTGATTGGGGCTGATGACAACAGTGAAACGGAAACCCTCTGAGCCTGTTTTCTCAGCGGAGGCTCGGGACCAACAGCCATGCCCGAGGTGTTCGAAGATGTGCATCTTGAGTAACGGGTGACCACGGCCTGTATGGGGGCACTTTCACGCCATTCACTGCCTGACAGCTGAAGTGCGTCTGCCTGTCTGGCTGATGTTTCTCCGGCGGCACCGCATGATCGAGATTGATCTCCTCTGTCCGCCAACCTTTCCTCCTCGACATGAGATCGGGCTCCCGATCTCGGAACTGCCCCCAACGCAAGCAGACCAAGTATCGGCTGGGGCGTAAGGGGGCGGGGCGATCATGCTTTGAACTTTTGAGCTGGCGGTGCCTGAGCTGCATCCTTTAGCCCCCTGCTAGTTGGCAAAGGCGAGACAGGCTCCCCTAGGTTTTACCGTGTGGGTCTACCATTCTCCCTCCGGCACAACCAGCAGGCACTTTACGCCAACCCGAATTATGATGTTGTATTTGTCCAGCCTTGTCATCCTGTACGGGGAGTTCATTTTCTGTGGGAAGCTCCTGTTCTCGTCAATTTCTTGCGCGACGTCAAGGCCAGTCAAGCCCGAACGCGGCCAGCTCGTTCTTGCAAAGTTCCCGCCTAAAGTAAATTTGAAGCGAAATTTATCTTAGCATTTAGTTGGCTCGTTTCATCCATGGTTGGGTCTCTTGGAGAGACTGGAGGAATACTTTGGGATTCCCGAAAGCTGGGGAGCAACCTGAGCAGACAAAGTCGGCAAGAGGTTTCGCCTCGATATTTGCCCCACGGCCTGGGATGCTTAGACGAGGAATCCTGCATGGATGATGAAGAGGAATGCGACCTCGACCCCAAGAGTCTGCCATGGCGAGAGGAGCTGGCCGTGCACCTGCATCAGGATGAGGGCGCTTGGCTCAGAGAGTGCCAGTTTCTCACGCAGGCGGTTGGACTTCCCAAGCCGACGCCCAGGCATGGACTGATGATCAACCCCGAACTGCTGGTTGCCATAGAGAAACTGGCTTGAATGCCCATTGGGATGTGATTGCTCCCCGTGGAAGGTGTTTCCAAGTCATCTGCTGGTCGAGAGCCAGGCAATGCTCTTTTGGCCTCTCGGCTGTTCGTCCCGGTTTGGGCCCGTTTGAAGTCCACGTTGGTATGGGACGGATCATATAAACACAAACAGATTGTTGCTGAGCATCTTCCCGTGTTAACTCTGCAAGTCACAGTGGGGGTATCTTCGTGTTCGTTGACTGTCGCGTTTTGCTCCGGGATTGTTTTTGTACCCCTGGTGGATTACCCAGGTACTCCGACATGGATCCTGCATCGCCTTTTTGTCTCGAAAACTTTTTGACACTTCCAGAAGCCCAGGAAGTTCCGTGCCTGCGTGCAAGTAGCTCTGGTTGTCCGTCCAGGGGACGAACCCCTTTTCTGCTTAATTTCGCGGTGGAGCTCCAGTCGAGATCCCACTGCTCCCAGGGTATGGGTTCTGGCAACGCAGAATAACGGTGAGCCTCACAGGCGAGAGTCGGGACGCAGCAACCTACGGGTTCTTCGGAATAATTACCCGCTTCAACAAGGGTCGCACCCTTGGCCTTACAAGGCTTGACAACCAAATTCAGGGATCGATACCTCGCCACGACCAGGAATGCCAGTCAATGGCAGACTGTTATGACCCCCACGAGGAAACAGTCGACCGCTTGTGTAATTACCGGCATGGATGTAACCAACATTAGCGAGCGGATGTCGGTGGGACAAGAACATAAAGCCAAGAAAGACATATTGACATTGGATCAGACTGTTCCCGGACGAACAGCGGCAAGCCTACAAGATCTTGCCTCTGAACTGAGGCACTCGAGGCATGGCAACAATCCAATTTTGCGCCGTGAAGCATGAAGTTCAATTATCGTGTACTCCGGTTCCTGGCTGCGCCTCGAGATGAAGGGTGATGCCGTCGTGGGCCTCGCTTATAAAACAGCAGCCAACGGCGTCCTTGGCAGTTTCAACATGCGGGGCTGCCCCTTGTGGCCCACGAAGAGTTGGTCAACGGCCAGGGGCTCGAGCGTCAACCACCGCGGTGGGATTCAGGGCAGGCAGGATCCGCAGATCCCCTCGCAATCACAACCCTTGCCAGGTGAAACGCAACCGCGCGGTCCAGGCGGGTGCAGGTCTTGCAGATTTTCGAAGCGCCTGATGTGATCGGCACCGCCCAATCGCATCGCCGCATCTTGGGGCCCAGTTTCCAGGTTGGGAGCAGCTCCATCCTTGGATCCAGATTCTGAGCCTCAAGCGCCCCCTGTCGTCGCCACCCCCCCTGCTGGTGGACCATGCTCCTTCAACGTTGAGATCCGGACCAGGCCATGGGCATGTCATCATGTCTGGTGCTGCACCCATGATCCATCAGCCCCTGGTGAGGGTTATTGGGGGATCTTGGGTGAACTACCGGATACAAAAGGAACAGTTGCGCCTCGCCCTGCCCACCACCTCAACTCTTCAGCAGGGCATTTTGCTACCAGCCTGTCTTTGTTCGACCATCACTTTCACTTTCGTTTCTTTCCGGCCACAGTCGCCGTTTACCATTCTTTGACAGCACACTCCCTTCCGGACTTTTATTCTTGTCATTCCTTGCTGCTTTCCAAGCTCTGAACCAACTTCGTTTTCGCCCCTTACCAAAACCAACGCATTGTCATTCCAGTCACTCCGACCTTGCAAAAGCCATCAGCCATGTACTTCACCGCCGCTACCCTCGCCCTGGCCTTTGCCACCGGCGTGTCCGCCCATGCCCAGATGTACGGTGTCTGGGTGAACGGGGTTGATCAGGGCGACGGCAGGAACGCCTACATCCGCAGCCCCCCCAACAACAACCCCGTCAAGGATCTCGCGAGCACCGACCTGGTGTGCAACGTCAACGGTGGCAAGGCCGTCGGTTCGTTCGTCAAGGCCGCGGCTGGCGACACCCTCACCTTCGAGTGGTACCACGACTCCCGCAGCGACGACATCATTGCCGCGTCGCACCAGGGCCCCGTCATCACCTACATCGCCCCCTACACCTCGGGTAACGGTGCCGAGTCCATCTGGACCAAGATTGCCGAGGACGGCTACGACAGCTCGACCAAGCTCTGGGCCGTCGACAAGCTCATCACCAACAAGGGCAAGCAAAACTTTGTTCTCCCGGCCAACCTTGCCGCCGGACGGTATATCATCCGCCAGGAGATCATTGCCCACCACGAGTCTGACACGGCCTACAACGCCAACCCGGCCCGCGGTGCCCAGTTCTACCCCAGCTGCGTGCAGTTCGAGATCACGGGCTCCGGCTCTGCCGTCCCCGACGAGGGTTTCAACTTCAACACCGGCTACACCTACTCGGACCCCGGCATCGTGTTCAACATCTACCAGCCATACACCAGCTACAAGATTCCCGGCCCGGCTGTCTGGGCTGGCTCGTCCGCCTCGCCTTCCAACACCGCTGCTCAAACCACCGCCACCACCACCTTTAACGGTGCCGCCACTTTGCTCCCCGACCCCGACACCACCTCTACCTTTAACGGTGCCGCCACTCTGCTCCCCGGCACCGACGCTGCGACCACTGCCACGGCGACCACTGCTTCCCCCACTACGCTCGTGACCTCGGTCTCGCCGGCGAAGCCCACCGCCACGAAGAAGTCCTGTGGTGGCCGTCGCCGCAGACGGTCGAGGCAGCTCTAAGCTGTGGTAGACAGCCTGCGGGGTTGTCCTTTTCTTTGCTCTGTTATTCGCATTCATCAGCAGCTATGGCCTGTTCTTCTCAAAGGAGGTTGCATCTTGTCCTGGGGTGTATATAGTTTGCACGCTCGGCTCTGCCCTGCGTAGAGCTTATCTTCGCTTCTCATGTATATTTAAATAGAGTTTGGCGTCCTGGTGCATAGCGAGCGTCGTTGAGAATATAACTTGGCTGTGTCAAGATCTACAGATTACACAGAACGTATTCACAACCCTGTCCGATGAAAGTCTTGCCATCTCACGTGCCGTACGCGTGCAGCCTTGTTGACTACTTGCAGTCAAGACACCTAACCGAGGCTCAAACAAGAAGAAAAGGCTCGAGTTTCTCCTCATCCCACGCTTCCCCATCCATGACCCCATCGCAATACGCTTCCCCAACATATTCCCAGTACCTGTCCTGGTTCTTCGTCTTCCGGACAACATGCGGCAGGTGAGCGCCTGCAAAAACCACCACTACATCACCCGGTTCCATGAGCTTAGGGCCCATGTGTCACACTGCAGGGAGCTTCTTGGTAGTGAAAATAAGGGGGTAAAGTTGCCATGTTCTTTACAAAGGAGAGCTGCTCTCTGGAGCTGGTAAATATACAAAAGAAAACCCCCTCTACCTGCATACCAAGCTTCTTGGATTCTCCACCAAGCTCTCACGTACCTGTCACGCTAATGAGAGCTTACCAAAGCATAGTTTAGCTGCAACACACCCCCTAGTTGGGCCGCGCGCGCGGCTCAACTGTAGATATCGCTAGCTTTAAATCGTAGTATTGAGGCCAATCGTTGGTAGTTTGTAGTCTAGTCGCCCATACCTGGGGGATGTTTTAGGAGCCAATTCTGACCAATCAGAAGCCAGGATTCTGGGGTTCCCAGCTCCTAGTATTTCTACCACCTTCGTGGCTGGTTGCGCGACCAACCTTTCAACCTACAACATCACCACCACCAACAACAACAACAATAACAACAACAAAATACCCTTCTTCGCCGACATCGAGATATCGGGCTCTGCATCGCTATCCCCTACTCCCAAGCTCCTGCCTACTACCTCGCTGGTACCCCCGCAATAGTAGTAGCAGCAGTCGCTATAGCAGCGGCTACCCTCCTCCCCCGCTATACCTATATAAGTAATTCCTTCGTTTTTAAGCTCTCGAGCTAGGCTAATCAGCTCTTTAGCGAGAACAAATATCCGAAAGCTGGCGAGCGTACGGAGCCCTATATACGCTATACGCGCTTAGCTCTTACTAGCTATATCTCTAGCGCGTATTTCGACCACTTGGGCCCTCGTGGTTAGCGTTGCTAGGCTTGCTCCTAGCACAACTATAGCTACGTTCCTTTGTAGGCTCTCATTTCGCAGCTCTCGTTCCTTTATAAGCGGTTGGTTAACCTTAAAGTAGCCTAGAAGCCGCCATCCCCCTCGCCACCGCCTAGAAGGAACTCCTTCTAAGATAGAACCTAGTAGGTTCTTTATCCCTCTTTTTCTAGCTTTCGGACTAATATTTCCTAGCTCTCTAGCCTGCTAAAGCTCTATACGAGGTGCGCAAAGCGCTACGCTCGCTACTCGAGGAGTAGTAGGAGGAGGAGGAGGATATAGAGATAGAGGAGGAGGAGGAGGAGCAGGAGTAGGAGAGGGAGGAGGAGGAGCTAGCCCTACACCCTAAAGTAGTTGGGGAGCTGGTGATCGCGCTCTAGCGTGAGCTCAACTATGGCTGTGGTTGAGTTCGCTAGTGCCTAGCTTTCTATGGTTTTTTTTTTTTTTAATTTTTTAAGATACCTATATCTAGGAGCTCCGTCTAGCACTTAGGAGCTCGGCTCCCTCAATCAATTGCTCTTACCCCTCGTATTCTCGGCGTTGACTATATACTAAATGCTCTAGAGGTTTAGAAGAGCTCTAAAGTGCTTAAACTTCTACTTTGAAAGCTGCTTAGTCAACCTATCAGCTAGCATTTACCCTATTAGTAGATAGACCACCTTAAAAGCTCCTCTTACACACTCCTAGCAAAGCTATATATTGTGGATATCAACGTGCCGAAGCCTAGTATTTATATACTCCCCCTCTACTACAACTAGTCGAATCGTTTGTTGGTTATCGTAGAAGATAGTCCATAGCTCTGAGAGCTCAAAAGCGAGATCTTGGAACAGTCTCTAGAGCGCTATTATCTCTTTTCTAGTGCTCGCAAGAGCTAGGAGCTCGGCTTCAATAGATGACGTGGTCATAGTGGCCTAGTGTATAGCCTTCTATACAACAGCTCCTCCAAACAACGAGATAATATATCCCTAGAATAACCAGTGGGTGTTGGCATCGTCGGCGAAGGAAGAGTCTGATGCAATGGCCAAGAGCTGCGCAATAAGCTCTCCCCTATATTGAATTCCTAGGAATCTCGTATTATAAAGGTATCGAATCACCTGCTTTACACCCAATAGGTGTTCAAGAGCTAGGTTTATAAGGAATTAGGAGAGCTTTATAATAGTAAACGCTACGTCTGGTCTAATTATAATGGCGTAGTAGAGAATCAATCCTACAAGCTCCTGGAACTCCTTGATCTCCAGCTTGTTCGTCTATCCACTGAACTTCTTGAGCTCTTCACTTCCAAGGGGCACTAAAGGGAAGCTCCCTTCTACAAGACTATACTATTTGGCGATCTTTTCGATATACTAGTTGTAAGCGAGCTAAACCTTTCGAGCTCTCCAGTCTCTGACCACCCTGATTCTAAAGAACTAGGCAATATCGCCCTATTTATAGACCTTGTAGGCCTTTCTAATTCCCTATATTACAAGCTCTACAACTTTCGAGTTGTTCTTGTAGTATAGGACCAGGATATCATCGATATAGAAGACGACGATTATATACTTGTCTTTGCTTATGAAGAGGTAGGGTTCCTCGCTAGATAGCTCTATTCCTAAGCTCTTAAGAGTCTCTACAAAGTGATAGTACTATAAGAGCGGCGAGTCTCTCAAGCTATACAAAGCTATTTTAAACTTTATATACTTTCCTAGCTTCTTGAATCTATCTAGGAGCTTGTAAAAGACTAGCTCTCTATCCTCTCTTTTAGCGTTGAGGAAGGCTTATACTATATTAAACTACTTAACTTCTAGGTCGAAGTAAGCTGCTAAAGCTATTATAAGCTAGAATGACTATACTATAAGCGTTGCTATGTAGGTGCTCTCTAGAGAGTTGATATCTTGTATATCTCCTTGTATACAAATATATACCTTACACTTGTTGAAGTAGCTATCTTAGTCGAATTTATAGGTGAATACCTATTTTAGGGGTAGTGGGCGCTTGGTGGCCTACTCTCGCAGGATTTCCTCCTACATTTACCTACTTATAAGCTTTTAAATTTCCTTATAGGTAGCTATTTTAAACTCTTCTCCCTTTAGGTGGTTATAGAGGTCTCTCCACCTACTTAGAACTTTAATAAAGTCTTCTACCTACTAGGGAGCTCGTTGATATATTGCAGCGGCTACTACTATATACAATGTTTAGTATTGGTCTCTATTTAAGAGCTCTTCCTATTGATCAGGTAGGAAAGTCTTATAAAAGAGGCGCTATATCTAGCTCTCTAGACCAATCTTCAGCTAGGTAGCTTAAACGTACTTTAGGTTTAGTTTCTAAGCTCTCTCGCTTCTTCTCGTTAGAGGGCTATAGTCAATCTTTAGCCTTCTTTGTAGTAGAGAGCTCGGTCCTGGTTGCTCTAGCTGCTCTGGCAGCTCTATAGCGCTCTTGGGTATAGAGTCTAGGGCGGCTGGCTCCTCTTTATAGAGTTCAACCTCATCTCTTGCTTCGCTATTGCTATCTAGCTTACTCGAGGCCGTTTACTAGAGCTCTCTATACTCCAGCCCCCTACTCCTTTCCTCAGGAGCGTCCCTATCTCCTACCTTTATAGAGCTCTTTAGTGGAAGATCTGGTTCTAGGGACTATTTAGGGGTCAAGAGTCTACTACACACTTCTTCCAGGGTATTCCTATCGTCTTTAGGAGCTTCTAGTTATAGCCCTACCCCCAAGTCTTGACCTAGTTGCTCCTAAGAGCTAGGTTCTAGCTCTTGAGCTAGTGGTAGCTACGCCACTATAATAGAATCTCTAATAGGTTCATCGTTCGCTAGAGCCTATAGTGTTTATAGAGCTCTTATCTCTAGACTAGTGTCCTAGTCCTTATCGTCCTACTTGAGGAGGTCTGCCTCCCTACTTGTGATTATATAAGGTAGATTCTCCAACTCCTCGCCAATACAATAGAATGTCTCCTCATTAAAGGAGACGTTATAGGTGATAATGACCCTTGTAAGCTTAGGAATCTATATACAGAAGATGTTGGAAGCTTTGTAGCCAATAAGATACTTAATATAAGCTTGTAGGCGAACTTTATATCCTCTACAGTCTTTCCTAGCTTCCTGGTCCTTCTCGAGTATATAAGCTCTATAGCTATATACAAAGGTGTTGCTCTAGTTAGGGCACAAATTAGTGGTTAAAGAGCTTATATAGTTCAGCTCCTAGAAATGGAAGTACTACAAGAACTAGGTCAGGAGCACCTTGTTCAAGCTCTTAAATTGATTTCTCTAGCTTAGGCTAAGGTTGATCAAGTGGGCTATAGCTCTAGTGGTCTTATACTATAGCTCCTTTAGCAAATTCGCTGTAAGTCCTATTACAAGTACGCGCTTTATTATCTCTTGCCTAGCTCTCTCAATCGCCCTATTAGGCTTATAAGTGTTGGAGGGCGTAGGTTCGATTTTGATGCCCAGCTCGCGAGCCTACCTTTAGTACTCTATTTACCCTCTAATTCCAATTGTTCCTAGCTCTCTATCTTATTAGAACTTGTAGATCGAAAGCCTATATTATCGCCTTACCTAGCTCTTAAAACGCTAGAGCTAGGTGTAAATCTCTATACCTATTTTATTAGGAAGGGGGAAAGGCTATAGCTTTCCACTATACTCGTCCTTGATTACAAGCAGGTAAATAGAACTATCAAGAGCTGGAGGGTACTCGAACAGGTCCTAATAGACCCTCTAGAACAGCTATATCAAGCAGTTTTCTAATATAGTCCTCGAGACCACCTAGGAAGTGTATACTCGAGCACAGCTCTCGCACTTAACCCGCACTATCCTATTGATCTTGACATTCTATACGTTGTAGATAAGGTGATGGAGAGCTTCTAGACCAAGATGGCTAGCTCTTAGGTACTAGAGCTCTTTAGTATCTTCTCTTAGGCGCTTAGTAGCCTTGCTTCTTGACTACTACAAATAGCCTAACACTTCTTTCATTGTTACTTCAAACATCACAATACCTACAAGGCTTACTAGGACCTAGGGGTAGGTGGAAAGAGGCTTATATTCGAGAAAGGCAAGGTTATAGTAGCTCTCAAGCTATACAAGCTTAATACTAGTTTAGAGCTCTTTTCTATACTATAGGGAGCAGTCAAGCCTACAATACTAGATATTAGAGCAGCGAAGTAGAGCTTTAGAGACAATGTTGATATAGAATCCCTCTATAACCGCTATATCTTCTAGAATCAGGTCCTCTATTCGAGAGCCACATACACCATCTAGAACGTTCTTAATAACCCTCTTGCCCTTCCCCTTAATTAGGAAGCTCGCTATACCAGCGAGCACCTCCTCTCCCCTACTTACAAGCTTGAATAAGTCCTTCACTAGGAGCTCCTCGCTATTAACTAGGTGGACTATACTATAGTTGTCAATCAATATATTGTTCGAGAGTGGGTGCCTAGCTACTTCATAGTAGCTAGAATCGATGGAGCAGACTATTACCTACATTCCTAGCTTTCCTATAATGGTTGGGTCCATTATACTTGCGTTGATTGAGCCTGGGTAGGAAGGGGAGCTACTTGGCTTGCTCTTTTAGGCTTGACCGCCAGTCTGAGCCCTGTACTTCTCTTATAGAGAGCTCTACAGCTCATCAAACTTAGCGTCATTCAGCCACTCTCGGATTTCTTAGCACTTCTTTTCCCCAGCTCTCGTACATAGAGAGCCCCTGCTAGTCTAGGCTTTCTTAAGCGTATCGTACTTATCGGCCTTCCAAGGGTGTTGTTGGTAGTTAGCTAGTCTATAGGGGCAAGGGTTACCCTTGCTATAAGCTCCCTATTAGTTGGAACCTTTGGTTTTCAGAGCTCCTTCGGTGTTGTTAGCTCTCGAATCCTTACCTAGTTCCACTACTCGGAGGCTCGCACTTACAAAGATCCCTAGAGCCGAGGTACCTTCCCTACTCTTATTCTCCTAGATAAGAAGGCCAAGCTAGTAGGAATACTAAAGGAGGGTAGGTAGCTCTCCCCTATAGCTTGCCTCCCCGAGAGCTTCGAAACGGATAATATCCTAAAGCTACTATCTTGCCTAGTCAGGGGCGATCCTTTCTATAACTACACTAAGAAATTCCTTATAGCCGCGAATACCCTCGAGCTCTAGGATTTTAAAGGAGCCTACCTTGAAGAACGCGATCTTCTAATCCTAGTACCAAGCTTCTATATTAATCCCTCACTTAGTAGCGCGTTAGAGTATAGCTCTATATTCCTCAATAGCTATAAGCTTCTCTATAGCGTCGCTAGGCGCAATCATAAGCTTAAGGTGCTAGAAGAGCTCCTAGGGGCCTGTTTTGTCGTCCTGGAGCATCTAATACCTAGCGGCATTCAGGAGATCTAGAGCTACAGAGCTATCTATCCAGCTCGTGATCTTCGTACAACGGCTCCTCCCTTTCTCCTATAGGGAGAGCTGGGTATAGTAGTCGGCTTGTATACGCCGCTCCTCCATTAGGATATCGCTCTCGGTAACTAGGACCTTCGTCGGCTAGTGTTTCCCCTGGCGCTGTTTGGTAGGGAGAGCCTCCTACGCAGCTATAAGAGCCTTGAAATCGCGTTCATTTTTCTCCTTGGCTACTCTCTCGGCTATTCCACGTTCGGGGACCTCCGGCTCCCTGGGTTCTTGCGTTTAGTTCGAGGGGTCGATGTACTTCCAGACGTCTTGTTCAACCGCCTTGCTCTTGAGGGCGATGTACCATTCGGTCCAGT
>JAMAKR010000071.1:0-34074 GCA_023628425.1 Chaetomiaceae sp. PYS4301M
TAACCCTAACCCTAACCCTAACCCTAACCCTAACCCTAACCCTAACCCTAACCCTAACCCTAACCCTAACCCTAACCCTAACCCTAACCCTAACCCTAACCCTAACCCTAACCCTAAGTATATCTCGCTGTTTATTCTCTTATATACCTTTCAAGCTACTAGGCTAAGTTTATAGAAGAGGCTTCTACCTGCTCTTCTATATAGTCTACAAGCTCCTATATATAATGGACGTTCTATTGTAGAATTGTATCTACAATCTAGTGTTGTATAGCTATAGCGGTCTCGCGATAGATAAATATCTCTATACTTTCATCCTCTCTAGGATCTCTATATTCAAGGACCTAGTCGATAGCGTCCTCTAGGTCACCTTGGTTATACTACTTATAGGTAGCAGCTTCCTTTACTAAGTAAGACTTCCTAATAGTAGTTATCTTATATTCTAGGACTAGCCTCTAGCTATCCTCCCTTCTTACTATAGTTGAAGTAAGTAATATCTAACTTGTCTTTCTTCACTAGGCCTAGTCCCCTCTAGGTAGCGTCAATATCTATAGCGCTAAAGTAGGATCCCTATATAGTACTATATCCTAAGCGCTTCTACCTATTGTTAGGCTTATAGGCTGGGGCTAGTCCCCTCTTACTCTACTTCTACTACTTATACTAGTATAGGCGATTGTCGATCCTAATCGCTATAGCAATATACTTGTCAAGTGTATTAGGGTAGTCGACCTTATATAGCTCGTCCTTAACCTCTTCTTTAAGGTCTTTATAGAATAGCTATATTAAGCTTTCTTTATTGAACTCTACTTTAAGTATATTCTAGTAGAAGATTATTATATATACTACTATAGACTTGGTTTATCTTAGGTATATAAGTCGCTCCTATATATAGAGCTTCTTATCTATATCGCTAAATACCTTTCTAAGCTCTACCTTGAACTAGGTATAGCTATTGAATACCTTGGTAGTAAAGTCTTCCTAGTTGTTTCGTCTATTCTTAAGGAAGTCCTTTATTATAGGTTCAAACTACTTAAAGGCCTTTCCTTCCAGATGTAAAGCTATAAACGTAACTTTGTGTTCTTCGTTAGCGAACTTCTCAAGGTAGTATAGGAGGTAGGCCTATATCTAGATAAGAAATCTAGTAAAGGCGTCCTTATCGCCTCTATACTTGGCTAGTAGCTCGAGCTTAGCTTTGTAGGTAGCCTTAAGCTTAGTAATCCTAGTATTAGCCTGCTCTAAGAGTTGCTAAAGCTGCTACTACTAAGCTGCGATAGTAGTAGTAGTAGTAGCTAGGGCTGCCTATATAGCGAGTGCTAGGGTAGGTGTTGTGGGTGCTATATCGTTAATAGTAGTAGGTACCTCCTATTCTGAACTATGATAGAACGAAGGGAGCAAAGTAATGTATAACGAAATGTCTAGTCTAACTATTCTAAAAGGGTTTAGTCTATAAGGAGGTAAACTTGATAGGTCAAACAATGTTTTAGTAGAGCTAAAAGGTCTACAACAAGTTTAGTGTAACTAGTCTTAATAGTACAATCAATACTATGATCTGATTACTTTGCTAAGGAAGCTCCAAGCTCCCTTATCAATAAGTGACTAACTAGCTAGCTTATATATATGATAATTCCTTTTATCTAGGTACTCTTCGTTCCCGAGTACCTTGTAGCTTGTCACCTTTGTTACTGGTGATAAAGGCGATTATCACTTCTTTTACGAGTGACTTCCGTGATTATTACCGCCGTTGCTGGTGATAGTGGTGACTCTTCCCTGATTGGCTAGCTAAGCGATTGGCTGCTGGAGCGTCCTGCGTTCTGGCTGCGGCTCCCCTGGGCCCTCCAGGCGGCCGCTCGTGACGGAACCTGGGGTGCTGACGGAGATGCAATTAGTGTCCTATAAATACCTAGTGCTTGGGCGGTGTATGTATTCCGACCTTCATTCCTGGCTGCGCTATGCCCTACAACTGCGACACGATGGAGGAAGGGCCGGAGCCCTGTGGTCCCAGCACTTGGACTTGCTATTGTATGCCGCGGGCCGGCGGTTAGTAATCATCCAGTCTTCCTTTTTTAATACTAGGAATCTTCCGAGATACTGACCCGAGATAATACTGCTCGTTAGGAGCCGGAGAAGGCAGTGCCTACGTGAGTCTAGAGGGTATTACAGGCTCTCCGACTACGGGCTGTGCCTCGGACGCGGATTGCGATCCTGGAACCATTTGCATCGAAAACTACCACGATTTTCTCTGTGCTCCCGTCTCTGAGATCTGCTCTAGCGCTGTCATCGTCTCGAGGATCTTTCGTCGAGCGGATAAGGTGGCCTCGCGCGCCGCGCTTTAGTTGGGGAGGTAGGTAAGGTACCTAGTAGGACTAGAAGGGGGCTAGTCATTGATTTGTGGAGATAAGGGAACTTGACTAGTGGTCAGGGGTCATAGTGCTTAGTATTTCCTTTGTCGCTGTCAGGATGCTTTGCAAGTGGTCAACAACCTGGAAGGTAGTTCAACCTCCTTTCTAGCGCCATCGGGAAGTCTGCGAGACAACCCGACTTTGACTCTCGTATAGTTAGACGAGTCCCTCTACTAGCAGGAGATGGCCAAAGTAGTATTCTAGCTGCTAAATACCTGCTTTGAGCATGCTAGACTCTTAGTGTACAAGGCTCTGGCCAACCCCTCAGCTGCGCCCCTTGGCTGAAGTTTGCATGTGCATCACGTAGGCCAGGGTTGACAACTTGAGGGGCACACCACAAGGTCCCCGCATATGGCCTACTTGAAGTCGCAGCCAATAGAGCAGGTAGGGCTGAAATCTGGAATGTATATCTTGCCGAGTTAATACGCAGCACACTCGGCCCTGTCTAGAACCGCCGAGATTCAAGTGCCAGAACTTCCACGTCACTCTTCTCTACATCGTCATACTAGAGGAGCTCCTAAACATGGGGGAACTAAAGAGATACTTCAGCTCGAAGAAGAAGTGGTACATTCTCCGTTTGAGAAAAGAGTTAGCACGGTCATCGCGTATAACACAAGTGTCTTTAGGTCTACTTGACAGTCGCACTGCTTATCTCCGACCACACCTTCTCTAGGGTCTGGCGGCACAGTCAACAGCAAACTATGGCGTGAGGCAAGTATCTGTACTCTCGGAGGATTTCCATCGGACAACCGGGACAACTTTAGCTTTAATAAGTCTCCGAGTGTTCCCAGACATTAAGTCCACGCAACGCAGCCTACAAGACCTGATGACAAATGTATCAGACGCAGGCTTAATGACAAATGTTCACAGAGCAAGATCCTTACGCCCGCGGAGCAAGACCTCGCCGAATGAGCACCCCCAGCAGATGCCCTCGCTTGGCCCCCAACTCTCTATGATAAGAAGCGTATAACTGGAACAGGATCGGGCAGGTTCAGGCTCTGTACCTTAACCGTGCTCTCCTCTGCCTCCTCCATTCAAACCATCCTAAGCAGCGAAGCGAACGAGACCAACACATCAGCAGACAAGAAAAGAAAAAGAAATAGGAAGCGTTTCCTACAATGGCTAGCACCACCAACGTCCTCATTACAGGCGTCAATAGAGGCATTGCCCACCACCTCCAACACAAACATCTTCAGCTGTGACTAACGGGCGTGGGCAGGCCTTGGCAGGGCACTCATAGAGACGTACCTCGCGCGCCCAAACCACACCGTTATCGGCAGCGTCCGCGACAAGCAGATAGCTGAGGCCGAGGCGTTGCACACGCTTCCAGCGGCCCAGGGCTCGAAGCTGCTGCTCGTCAGGATCGACAGTCAGTCGACCACGGATGCGGTCGAGGCCGTCAAGGAGCTCCAGGCGGCGGGAGTCAAGCATCTCGACGTCGTCGTAGCTAATGCGGGCGGCACTGTTGGCGGCGTAAAGCCGCTCACCGAGGTCACGGCGCAGAACATGATTGACAACTTCGCCGTCAACGCCGTTGGCCCCCTACTCCTCTTCCAGGCTGTCCATCCACTACTAGAGCAGGCATCGAAGGAGGGTCGGACGCCCAAGTGGATGACCATGGGCAGTGCCGCCGGGTCCATTACCAACATGGAGAAGTGGTCGGCCAACTTCGTCCCGGCATACGGCACCGCCAAAACCGGCGTGCATTGGATCACCGTGTAAGTTGACTTGACCCCACGACCTCTATCCAAGGCAGAACTGGCAACACGTTAACTCCACCACAGGTCTGCGCACTGTGGAAATCCCTGGCTGGTCGCGTTCGCGGCTCATCCAGGGTGAGTAGTACCAAGATACCCGAGAAGCGGGAGCGGCAGATATTGATCCGAGTGACTGGGATACTGACGGGTCACACGGCAGATTCGTGCAAACCGAGTCAGGCAATAGGAGCGCCAAGGGCGCAGGACTAGAGAAGGCCCCAGACCCAGTCGAGAAATCTATCGCGGCCGTCACCAAATTGGTAAGATATTACCCCTCCCTTCCCTCTACTGTCGTGTCCCTCATGAGCCGTCATAAATGTCTTCAGGTAACTGACATCCACGTGGCAGATTGATGGTGCGACTCGCGAGACAACGTCGGGCAAATTTTGGCATGCGATCGAGGAAAACGTGATCCCTTGGTGAGCGAACAACATTTGGATCTTCTCCATTAGTAGACAGGCACTACGCGCCTTGGGTATAAGCCTGCCTACTTAGATAATAGAAATTCGGGGTGGGCTAGGTAGTCACCTCGGACAATCATATCACCTTCGATGTCAGTATGTTGGAGGTAGTGGCGGTAATCGTGCTTGTGGAAGAAGGCAGAGTAGACAACTAGCAGAGTTTTGAAGTAGGATAGGACTTTAGCCGTTATCGCAGATCCGCTGTCGGGCTTGTGCATGTCTTGGGAGAAGCAGAGCGTCTTGATGTACCGCGCGAGGTCAGGCAGAGAGCGGCAAGTGTGCAGCTCTGAGCTCTGATAGCTGCCGGCAACAAGTTGTCCATATCTAGACAGTGGGAACAGAGCGGATTGATCGTGATGCAATTTTAGTGGTGCTGGGACGAAGCTGGACTGGGACTGCAGTGCGGGCAGAGGCTTTAGGCAATGCGCTCAACAAGCTGGAAAGGGATCTTTGCTGGGATGGCGGTGTCTCACTGTGTTCAGGTTACTCAGCTGGAAATAACAACCCTGGCCAGAACCATTGTTCCCCCAATTGCCTCCGAGTTTATTTCCGTACTCCGTACAGCAAGCAGGATTCAGTGTGCTACTTACATAAAACAAAATCCACAGCTTGCTAATGTAGTTACATTGGACGATCTAGGTCTTCTCGCCCTCTGAGTTGTCTAACCCGGTATTTCCGGTGTTGAGTCTAGTGCCTCGTAGTTATAGGCACATCCCTGGAACTTTGCTTGCAAATGTATCTGCATTGTCGAGAACCGAGCGTTCCTTTTCTTGAAAAAAAAAAGGCACCGCCACGCAAGGACCCCAAATAATGATACAGACTGTGCACCGTTGGGCTTGCGTTTCCCAAGTCGGCAGGCAACTCGTGCCGTTAGTAAAGATTGTTCTCGACACACTGGGGCTTGAAGTCCAGTCTTCAGAGCTGGCGTGTTCAGAACAGGCCATGAGCTCTGGTGGGGTTGGCCTTGGGTGAAGAGAAGTCAAAGCGACGCGGACTGTGCTCAGGCTCGAGTCAGTTTAGCGAAATCAGCGCCCCTTGCCAAGGCGTTGCGGCTAACGGAGAACGGGACACGGCCGAACTCCATCTTTGGCTGTCATTGGCGATGCCATGACCAGACCTGCAGCGCTAGCGTTAGCTAGCACGACGCTTGGGTCCGAGCGCAACTTCCAGAAGTCAGAACACGGTCTGCGGGGCTGCGGGGAGACATTGGGCGGGAAGGGGACCCTCGATGCAGGCAAAACCAGGGGAAGAGCGCACGGCTTGGGTGCGTGGTGTGGTTCGCGAGGGCGGCTTGCATGATGTATGAACATTCCGAGCCGACGTTAGATCCGGTAAGTAAGATTGGCCATACCAAATTCAAGTGTGATCGCGGCACGGCACGGCACGAATCCATGAATCTGATTGCGGTTTTCCAACAAATACGAAATATCAAACAGAGCTGTCAAAAATTGAGAAAATGGCACAACTTGCTGACGGGTTTCACTGCGGAACCCACTGAGACCCGCTCTGGCAAGCTGGCAAAACCAGCACGGACGTGACAGCACCCATCGCAATGGGGACAGCAATCCGGGGAACCTGCCCCTTTCGAGGAAATGCGTTAGCCACAGGCTCCTCGAACAACGACGGCGCCTCCTAGCGACCTTGTTAGCGGCCCTGCTAACGGATAACGGCCGAGACCCTGGCCGTGCCCTCCCCGGAACCTCGGACCCCTGACGATGGCAAGCTGAAAGAAAAGTTATTAAAGAAAAGAAGCAACCCGCCAGATGCAACCTCAGCCGACCCTCCGCCCACTCGGAACATCCTCACTGCGGTCGACTGCAATCCACCCTCGTTATCCACCAATCTGACATCCCAGACAAGATGGCGAGACTTTCGCGCGCCTTGCTGATGGCTTCCGGCATGCTGGCCGGCGCCGGCACCGTCACGGCCGCTGCCGTCGCGGCACGGGCGGACGCCCCGCAGAACCAGACGCATGCCGATGGCCTCCACTCGCTGATGGTCAAGGCCGGCAAGATGTATTTCGGCACCGCCACCGACTTCGACAACTTTCCCGACGCTGCATATGATGTCATTCTGGACAACAAGAACAATTTTGGCATGTTGACGGCCGAGAACTCGATGAAGTGGGCCGCAACCGAGGCCTCAGACAAGGAGTTCAGCTTCCTCAACGCCGATACGGTCGTCAAGCGGGCCAAGGACAACGGCCAGGGGATGCGCTGCCACAACCTGATCTGGCACAACCAGCTGCCCGCGTATCGTACGTCTCTGAATTCCAATTCCTCTGACAGACCAGCGTGTTGACAAGCGGCTTCAGTTTCCACCGGTACCTGGACCAACGAGACCCTCACCGCCGCCATGACGGCCCACATTACCAACGTGGTCAAGCACTTCAAGGGCGTGTGCTACGCCTGGGACGTAGTCAACGAGGCCTTTGGTGATGGCAACGGTGAATACCGTCAGTCCATCTTCTACAAGACCATCGGCCCGGCCTTCATCCCGATCGCCTTCGCCGCCGCCGCTGCCGCCGACCCGGATGCCAAGCTCTATTACAACGACTTCAACCTCGAGGTCTCTCCCGACAAGGCTAATGCCGTGGTCAACCTCGTCAAGAACCTCCAGGCCCGCGGCATCAAGATTGATGGCGTCGGTCTTCAGGGCCACCTCATCGTGGGCGCCACCCCCACGCGCAGCGTCCTTACCGCCGCTCTCCGCCAGTTCACTGCTCTGGGCGTCGAGGTCGCCTACACCGAGGTCGACATCCGCCACGAGTCACTGCCCCCCAGCGACGCTGCTAAGGAGCAACAAACCCTTGATTATGTCTCCCTGGTCGGCTCCTGCCTGGACGTCAAGGAGTGCGTTGGCATTACCCTCTGGCAGTTCACCGACAAGTACAGCTGGATGTCCAAGCTCAAGAGCTTCGCCGGCAAGGGCGAGGCCCTCTTGTGGTCCAGTGACCTCAAGACCAAGCCTGCCTATGATGGCGTCATCAAGCTCCTGCAGGAATCGACCAATTCCACCAGCGGTGACCACAAGTCGGCTGCCCCGAGGGTCGCCATGTCCATGAGCGCCCTGGGTGGTTTCCTCGGCGCTGTTGTCTCCGCATGGCTGGTGCTGTAAGCGGTAAGGGGTTGAGTGTGCCACCTTGAAAGCATGTACATTCATTTTTAATGTTCTGAGGCTTGTTGCATGCATGTGGTTGTGGTTGTGGTTGTTCTCTTCATGTTCGTACCTAATGTAGATGTATGTACTAGTAATTATTTAAAACCCTGCAGCGCTATCATCATGCATGACACCCTCAATACCAAATGCACAAAAACGACAGCCGTAAAATTCATTGTGAGCAGCTTTTTCCGGCTCATCAGTGGCTGATTTGACAATGCGGGGTTTGCGGGAGCTCCCTGATCCTGCGGGTTCGTCACCCTGGGTTGCCTGCCCGTGTGCAGCTGTGCCAGATGTCAAGTTAATCCTTTTGCCTTGCACAGTGCCCACAAACTTCCCCCGTCGACTTTCCCTTTCACTGTGGTCCAGCCGTCGTTCATCTGCCAACCAGATCCCGACCTCTAGCCGCATCCGTGACAATGGTTTCGTACAACCAAGTGAAGGCCTCCAACGCCCTCATCAACGACACCACGGCACCCCGCGTCGCCGTTTTCGTTGGCGGCACTTCGGGCATTGGCAAGCTCACCATTGAAGCCCTGGTTGCCACGGGTACAAGCATCAAAATCTACATTGTCGGGCGCCAGAGCTCGGAAGAACGCACGCGTTCCCTCATCCAGCGGCTGCATGCACTCAACCCCAAGGCCGAACTCGTCTGGATTGAGGGCGAGGTCGCGCTCCTTGCCGACACTAAGCGAGTGTGCGAGGTCATCAAGAGCAAGGAACTACGCGTCGATCTCCTCTTTCTCACTGCCGGTTACGCGCCATTCGGCCCGCGCAAGGAGACGGCCGAGGGTCTGGAAGTTGCACAAAGCCTCGAGTACTACTCCCGGATTCTTTTTGTCCTTCATCTTCTTCCACTCCTGCACCAGGCAGAGGCCCCTCGCGTCGTCAGCGTCCTGGGTGGCGGCCTGGAACGCGCAACAGGTGTCAATCTGGACGACATCGAGCTGAAGAAGCCAGGGAATGGCGGCTCTGTCAAGACTCAGGGACAGTGCCTGGCCATGAACACGATAACGTTGGACAAGCTGGCTGCCGACAATCCTGGCGTGACGTTTATCCACTCCTGGCCCGGGTGGGTCAATACGGGCAATGCGAGAAGGGGTGCAGAGCCGGGTTCCGTCATGGGCTGGGTCGTCTGGCTGGTCATTGAGCCTCTTGTTCGCCTGTTTGGGTTCACCGACGAGGAATCTGGACAGCGGCATCTGTTCCAATGTACCAGCGCTGCTTTTGGTGGCCGAGGCGTACCCTGGGACGGCAAGCCCGGCATCAACTCGGCGGGAGAGCCAGCAGATGGACTGTTCCTCGTCAGTTTCAGATCCGAGTGCACTCCGAACACAAAGGTACTCGCTGTGCTTCGCGAGAAGGCGCAAGGGAGGATTTGGGACTATACGCAAGACGTTCTCCGACCTTACTTGTAATCATCTCGGGGAGATATTGGGCACTGGTGCTGGGTGTTGCTATTCACAATCACGGAGTCATCTTCATGTCATGGCCAGATTGGGGGGGGGTACGAAGTACTTCTCAACCATTTCTTGCCTCAAGGAATGCCACGAAGCTTTGGCAGGAGCCCATCCATGGGTCAGATATCGAAATGGGCGGAGGTGATGGAGGGGAGAAGAAGGCGGCCCTCAGAGCGTGGAGTGACAGTAAGGTGCCTCTGGTCATGTCGGACACGGGAAGCGGAGGGGTTTGGGTCCCATGTTCCGTCGAGCTCCTGGAGCTTGTAATCCTATAGCGGACTGCCCACAAACATAATAGAATATACCGTGGCCCGGCCACAGAGAGGAACATGGCGGAGTTAGTGAGCGGTGAGTCTGGCCACCTGAAGGAGGCACATTTGAGACCCCCCGAGCCCTCGGCACCTGCTCAATCAATATTATCGGAAACTTGGGCAGACAAACTTTCGGGGTGGATACTCATCAACACCAATGTCTTATTCCGGACTCGCCGGCGACGACTAATGCGACAGCTTGCTGCATCAGCACGGGGTCAGTTGACATTCCATCTACAGCCTGAGCAGCTGAGCTGGTACAGCATATACAGTACAGCAACAACAGTTTGGCTGCCTTTACTCTCATTCCTGCTTGCGTCTTTCTGTCCTGGAGGAGACACGGCGAGAATCCTAAATCTAGACACGGGCAACCCCCAGGTCATGCACCTCCTTTTCATCCTTCTGTCTTGCCGAATTCGGGTATGAATGACGGACCAGGGTCCCTGTCGGCCGGGCCGTGCCGCTGAAAAATGCGGGCTGGTCGACCATGGTCGAATCAGAGAGAATTCCGAACAACATCGGGCTGTAGACTATTGACACAACCTCCGAATGAACTTGAATAGCCCTGAATAAAGCAACCCGAGACCCATTCCAGGTTGCTGCAACTTACCGAAGGTGGAACCAACATGTAACGCACGCTGCTGTTAGGTTTGAGTCGTCCGAGCGTGCGACGCGCCGGCGACGCCGACTGGGACACGGCAACAACATGAAGAAAATGCCATGGTGCTTAAGACCTCCCAATGGCATGAGAGGAAACTTCAAGTATAAGAGGTGACTGAAGTCCATCCATATAATTGTGACAAAGTGACACTGCAACTTACTGCAACAATGGCATTGTCTCTGAAAGGATTCTTCCTCCTCACCGGTCTCGCTGCCCTCGGGCCGGCAGTCTATGCCGCAGACGAGCGACGAAGTGTCCGGTCCCATCTGGACCCTCGGGTTTCGCTGTCTTACAACCAGGTGTGTATTAGACTCACTGGCGACCTGTATTCGTGAAGTCTTTTGCTGATCTCAGGCCCAGACCTCAATCTGCGAGACCACCCCAGGGGTCAAGGCGTACAGCGGTTATATCAATCTCCCAGCAAACGCCGCCGAAGGCCGTCCGTATGACGTCCACACCTTCTTTTGGTTTTTCGAAGCCCGCAAGGACCCTCAGAGAGCACCCTTTTCTCTGTGGCTCTCGGGCGGTCCGGGCGGTCCGTCAACTCCCTCCGCGCTAGGAGAGAACGGGCCATGCTTCGTCACCCGGGACTCGAAGAGCACCGTGCTCAACCCGTGGTCGTGGTCCAACGAGGTCAACATGCTCTACATTGACCAGCCCGTCCAAACCGGGTTCTCCTACGATACCCTCGTCAACGGTACCATTGATGAGACGCTGTCGCCGTTCGCAGTGACACCGCTTCCTCCGGGAGCCCCAATCCCCCCGCTTACCTCGACGTTCCTTGCTGGCACATTCCCATCCCAAAGCCCCATGTCAACAGCAAGCACGACGGCCGCGGCAGCCCTGGCGGCATGGCACTTCATGCAGATGTGGATACAACAGTACGGATGAGAATGAGCCCCTCCTCCGCTCCCCTAAATGCCAGCCCCTGACCCGCTAACCGTGATGAGTCGCTGACTGACAGATTCCCACAATACAAACCCAGAGACAACAAAATCAGCATCTGGGCCGAGTCCTATGGAGGCCACTACGGCCCTTCGTTTGCCACCTTCTTCTCCAAGCAGACCCGGAAGATCGCAACGGGCGCGCTGCCTTGGAGCACAATCCCGCTGTACATCGACACGGTTGGAATCATCAACGGCTGCATTGACCTCCTCACGCAGATTCCCTCGTACCCCCAGATGGCATACAACAACACATATGGAATCCAAGCCATCAGCGCGGCCGAGTACAGCGCCGAGATCAACAACCTCCCCACATGCCGCGCGCTTGTCAATGCATGCGTGGCCCTCGCAGATGCAAAAGACCCAGGAAACTTGGGCAATGTTGAGGAAGTCAACACGGCTTGCGTAAATGCGTACGGGTTCTGCATGGGGGTCATTGCCGGAGACGTTGGCAACAACGGGGTGAGTCTGCCGCCAGCGTGCCCATGACGAGTCTACAATGTCCGAGATAACTGACTGCGAACAGAGGAATGTTTACGACATTACCGAAATGATGCCCTCGTCATTCCCGCCCAAGTACGCTGGCGGCTATCTCAACTCCGAAGAAATCCAACAAGCCCTGGGCGTTCCGCTCAACATTACTGGTCTCTCGGCAGCAGTGTGGACTGGTGAGCTCATGTCCAGGCGTCGAGCATCGTCGCTGTCTCCACTAACTCCAAGTAATAGCATTCATGTCGACTGGAGACTTTGTCCTCGGCAAGAATCTCGCTCTTCTTGGTAACCTTTTGGATCAGGGAATTAAGGTTGCACTGGTGTATGGTGATCGTGATTACCTCTGCAATTGTGAGTTACCATCTAACCCCCCCCCCCCACACGATGTTTGGAGGACGTGTTGTGCTAACCTCGGCTGTCTGGTAACCAAGGGTACGGAGGGGAGCAGATCAGCTTGGCCATCCAGTCCAAGTCCACCACCAAGTTCCGGCGGGCAGGCTACGCCAAGATCAAGACCAACAACTCATACGTCGGCGGTTACGTTCGACAACAGGGACGTCTCTCCTTCTCTCGTATATTCGAGGCCGGACACCAAGGTAAGCTGCAGCACTTCATTTATAGTCTGAGGAGAGGCCGACTAATAACCTCATAGCTCCGTGGTACCAGCCCGAGACCGCCTATCAGATCTTCAAGCGAGTCATGTTTGACACCGACGTCGCAACGGGCAAAATCTCGACAGCCCAGCCATTCTGTGACACGTATTCTACCAACGGACCCGCGGATGTCTTCAACATCACCAACGCGGTGCCGTCTCAGCCTGTGTCTGAGTGCTACCTGTGGGACGTTATGGAGACGTGCGACAAGGTCCAAACAGAGCTCCTGAGGAATGGCACGGCAATCCTCCAGAATTATATCATGATTGGGTACGAAGCGGCTGACGGAACAAAGCACTATTATTGACCTAGAAGCACACTTGGCAGGAAGAGCCCCTATCCTACGGGCCTACACCGCGCCGCATCAAGGTATAGTTCAGTGTGCAACCAAGGTTTCACGCACCAAGGCGAGAGAATAATCTAGCGTGACCAGGCACTTCATTTCATGGCAGTATCCAAGACATTTTAGTAGCCCCTGAATCTCACAACCAAGACCACGATGACGCCCCTGACTGCTTGTGCTTCATGTCAACGACGAGTGTATTGCCTAAGGTGATTGGCTTCTGACAGTAAAAGAGGACGGAGAGTCGGGTACTCGGTCGTTTCTAACAGTCAATTTCAGTCTGCTTTTATGCCCTGGCCTTGATGAGATCGGCGGCCTGTGTGGTGTTAGCAAATTGACCCGTAAAAGTTGTACCGCAGGGGACAATGCTCACCTTCTCAGCAATAGCATACACGGTCTGTTGCAAGTATGATCCCAGCAAATCTGGCATGACGCTGGCATCGACAACACTGAGTCCCTTGACCCCATAGACCAAGAGTTCCTCGTCAACCACGCCTCCCAGATTCTTGGGCATCATGGCAGCAGTGCCGATAGGATGGAACGACGACGGGTTCATGACGCTGCGGAGCCAGGCCTCGATATCGGCAGGCTCTGTGACATGGGCACCGGGGCTAAGCTCAACTGGGTCAAGCGTCTTCATCCTCGTCTCGTAAAAGTATTTCCGGGTGAATGGAGTGAACTCGAGCAGCACCTCGAGGTCGGTTGGGTTGCTGAGCGCCCGGTAGTCAACCTCGGGTGGCGAGAAGAAGGGGTCGGCCCGGTTGATGTGAACAGTACCGCGGCTCGTCGGGTGGAGATACACGACGGAGCCCTCCTCGTACCCGCCGCGCAGGAAGAAGTTGTAGGACGCCGAGTCCTTGCTTCTCATGGACTTGGCTAGAGCCAGCTGCTGCGCCCTGTAACCTGCAATGACGGCCTTGTCGGTGCCCTGCGGGAGGTACGCAGCCGGATCTTGGGCTTCATACCGATCGGCGATGCTCTTCCAAGCCTTGGGCGCAATCACTTGCAAAGACAGCCAGCTCCCGCAATTGCCAGACGCAATCGACATGGGCCCGGTCCTGTTGGCCTCGAACTGCGCCAGTGCTTCGGAGATGAAGGTTTGGTTGAGGAGCAAGTCGTAGAAGTCGGGGTGGAAAGGGAACGTGGTCACTGCAGGTCAGAAGGGACCGCGTCGTCAGCTTGCGAACGACACCATCACTAAAGACGCTTGGAGACAGGATATGCCCACTTACACTTGAATGTGGGGGCAATGGCAAACGGCTGATCCTGGAAGTTGCTGCCCACTCCAGGAGAATCGACGACGAGCGGAATCCCCGCTTCCTTGAGCAATTGCTTCGGTCCGACACCGCTCGCTTGGAGGATCTGGGGCGTGTGAATCGAACCGGCCGCCATAATAATCTCCTTCTTGGCTTTGACCGTCCGAACCCCGCTCTGATCCGTGGCATCTGCTGGCACAAAGACAACTCCAGTTGCCTTCTTGCCCTGGAACGACACCTTCAGCACTTTTTGTCCAGTCAGGGTGTGGTAGTTGGGGCGTGCTGCTTCGATACCATCCCAATGGCCGGGTCTCGCAAAAGACCGGAGGACCGTGAAGGGGTCCACGGATGCCGGGTGCCAATAGACACCGGTTTCACCAGCCCCTGAATCCGATGGATACTTGACTCCGGGGATGTCTCCAAAAGCGGCCATCTCCATCTCTGTCATGTTGTCAGCGGATGAGAAACAGCAACACCGGCAAGCTTTGACTTACTCAGAACGGGCCACGAAAAACTCGGAAACGAGGCATGTACGTTGGAGGTGCTGCCCCAGAACTTGGTGTCGTACTTGATGTCAAATTGGCTGACGAGTTCGGCGCTGGGGGGGTGGAAGTTCCATGCCTGGCAAACACGTCAGAACAAAACACTTTGAACGGCCTCTATTGGAGAGGGCAGAGCCGCATTTACCTTCTTGAAATACGGCAAGAGCCCATCCCAACTCCAGTCGGAATTTTTGCCGAAGTACGACCCCCACCGGTTGTAGTCTTCCTTTTGTCCACGGAGGACTTGCATGCCGTTCACCCCAGAACTGCCACCTAAAATCTGACCGCCGATGACGGCAATGGTGCGGTTATTCAAGCCCGTTTGCGGCACGGAGCTGATGTTGAACGTGAGGGTCGGGTCGACCAAGCCCCAGAATCCGAGCTCAACAGTCGTGACCGAGCTGGAATTTGCTGATGTTTGTCATTATGTCAGTACATTGATGCCGCTGAAGAGATCAGAAGATGGGACTTCTTACCGAACACGCCTCTCTCCAAGACCAGGACAGAATCTGAGCGCAGCGTCCTTTAATTAGCACCATTCTCACCGACACACCAAACAGGAACAACGCCGCCCACGTACGCTTCCCGTTCTCAGTAAGTCTGTCCGCAACAGTCAACCCGGAGGTCCCGCCGCCAACCACAATGTAGTCATATTCCGGCAGAATGCTGTCCGCCCTCTCAATGATTGTGGAGTGTCTGATCGCCTGAGCCGTTGGGTGGAAGGCGTCCGTCACACCCAGCAGAGGCAGCAGCCCAACTGCAACAACGGAGAACTTGGAGAGGGCCATTGTTCCCGAGCGAACATGAAAGTTAACCATGGCTTGTCCAGAGAAGAAGGGAGCTCTGCAGTCCACGATTTCTGGGGAGAGCAGTGCTATAAATGGACCGAGCAAACCCCACAGAGCTTGTTTTGCTTAACCGCCCCATCCCGTCCTCCGAGGTAGGGACTTGTGGCTAAGAATGCAGGAATCAATATTTTCTAACGTCTTCTGGAAAGTTGATTGCCCAACATGCCATTTTTGCTGGGGTCGACAGGTTCGGTTGCGTGATGCAAGCTCGGATCCCGGATCGAGCTGCATGGGAATCACACCTCGTCCGGAGCAGACCCCTTGTTTGCGAAGAGTGTGTTTCAATCCATATAACCAAAGACTACGCCAAGTACTGATCAACCTCTGGTTGTTCTCGAAAGACTAAGAGCGATGTCAATGCAAGGTACGCGTCCCAGCCATGTCCTATTCGCCGCAGGGCCGGAACATAACGCAAAACCTTAGGTAGCTCGCCACAACTTCAAAAGTTTGGCTTCTGGACATGGAATACACATGTACCCAGAATCAGGAACGAGTAGGGGGTTGGGGGTGTGTCAGACTGCAGCGCCATTGCCGGAAGGGCTTGTGGCTTGGTCCAATGGGAGCAGAAGCCACAGAGCTTGAATCCATGGAACGGCCTGCATGGCCCGGGATCTTCAGCGTTCCCGTGAGCCTGACCCTGGTTGGCATGGTCGCATCCTATGACCATGTCTGTTTCTTGTGCAGACATTAAGGTACATATGTACAGATTACTTATTCCGCCCTCCAGTCCCATGTCCCGCTGACGCTGAGTACTACCTTGGGTAGGGTAAACAGAAGACAGGGTTTGCATCAACAGCCACCGTCCTCCAAATGAGCAATAAACGAGTCCTGTTTAAAGAAACCATTGCGCTAATGGGAGAACTTCAATCGCATGGAGAACAAGACCTTCCACTTGATATCACGCTCGAAAGCAAAACTCTAGTTAGATACCAGGTATCGATTACACCTGTGTCCTAATGAGTTGCGGTCCATGGAGAGGTCAACAAATCAGCCACGCAGACAGCCAGCACAATGATCCTCAACATCAACTGCCAATTGGCCCAGGCGGTTTATCTCTTCTATCGGTACACCATCGCTAGGTGCCAGATTATGACCAAGGTTGCCATAGAAATGCCCTTCTACGATCAAACTCCATGAGTGACAGTATAGAGAGTTCACACAGTGAGTCTTGCGTCCCCTGCGGTTGCAGTTGGTGCCGAATCAGCGGGCATAACTTGCACCGACGTTGCACGCTGGTCACTTCCACTCATCTCCGTCGTTGCAGCGAGCCCCAACGTCTCCTGCTCCCTTCCGGCAGCGCCACTTGTACCTCTCTTAAGTGTAGCTCAGCGTGCCCAGTGTCTCCTGGACTGAAAGACATTTAATGTAAAGGCCAACGTCTAAACTTGCACGTGGGGAGGGGTCAGACTGACCATATGAATCCCCTGCCTCTCTCCTTAAGATTGCCCTACTCGAGAGTCCAGTACACGCCATAGTACGCAGGGTGAGATGGATGCTTATTGTAGACTTCCTCGCCACGAGACAGGGGAAACTCAGGAGTAAACCACTAAGAAGATACATGCCCATGGCTGTGAATGAGAAACCAAGAGAGTGCGCCGGACTGGCAGGTGTTTATACCCGTGAGCTGGCAGCATTTGTCAGTGTCTTCGCTTCCTTAGAAAGGTGCCTGGTTACAGGCTGGACGTCAAGGGGCAAAAGTCAACTTACAGTTTCGCACACGCAAAAGGCAACGAGCCAGGCGGCGAAGAGAAAAAAGTCAAGCGGAAATGCCCAAAAGGAGCAAGCAAACGGCGCAATAAAAAGCAGCGTGGCCAAGATTGTGAGGGCGGCGACCACGGCTGTGTAGACCATCCTCGCGTTCGGGTCCATGACACCGGTATCGTTGACGAGAAAGAAGAAGCGTGCCAGGATCCCGAGTACTATGGCACCGCATACGAGCTGCACCAAACGGAGGAGGACCAGAAGAACACGTGAAACGGTCCCCATTGTTGTCTTTGTCTTTGTGTCTTTTGTTCAGTGTCGGTTTGTCTGTCGTCGATTTCTGTGTTGTCTCGGCTGACTGCAAGCAAAGAGAACGGTCGGCTCCAACAGAGAACGTATGGAGAGCGTCAAAGGTTTGATTCTGGGGAATAATTAAGTCTGGGGCAGAAAGAAGTACAGTTTCGGGGCCCCATCTTGTTAAAATACGCAATCCAACAAAGAAGAGCATAAGTCATGGCCAAATGTTCCGTCAGATCTGGTCTGCATTCGGGGATTCACGCAGTCCTGCGAGTCCATCTCTCTTGATGGCGGATTCGGGAGGGGCTCGAGTTATTCGTGGACTGGTATGCTGATCCCGCCTCGGCCCATGTGCCCACACACGACACACAGCCCCTTGGCCAGAGCAAAACATAAACTCCGCTACGGAATGCAATTCTTGGCACACAGAATGGATGCTGAGGAGTTGGACCAAGTGTCTCGGGGTTCAAGGTCCGGTAATTGCACGTGAGCTTGTGAACGGGGCATCATGTCAGCCACAGAGCGAGGGTACGTACATACAGGTATAGAATACAGCCAGGAGTTCAAGTTCAGAGAGGTCATCATGATTATCATCAAGACTACCAAAACCACCTTACTCTTCAGAGCTAGGAGGATTGAAAAAAAGGGGGTTATTGTACGTCCAGGCCAACAAAACTCAAGTGTGGTAGTATTATAGAGCTTTGATTGAAGGGGAAATACCAGCACACACAAACTCGCATACCGAATACCAAGCTTCAACCCTTCAATTCCAGCTACATCCAGTGGTCAAATCTCGTACCGGTCGCTCTTGTGCTGAACCGGCCTGTACACAAAGTAGTCAAAGCTCGCCTTCGCCGCCGTGCCGTTCAGATCCGACGCCGCAACGCCAACAAAGGCACCAGTGAAACTGCCGTGCTGCTGATGGCCGCCACACTCGTCAGACACAATGCTTGCGTCCAACACCGGGCCGACCTTCTTGAGCTCCTCCCCTTCCAGAGCGTAGTAAAACTGCAGGTCCTTGCCCCTGACAGTCACGGCTAGCCGGACCTTGCCCTCGTTGGGGATGGGAACGGCCTCTGGGAAGGGGAAACGGAGGTTGCCAAGGGGCCAGGACGCGTCTGAGGCCATGATGAGCAGCTCCCGCTTGCCGTCGGAGTGGGCCGTTACGGTCAGGTAGAAGAAGTTGAAGCGGCAGTAGTAGGCCGTCAGTCCGGCAAACTGGCGCTCGTCGGTGGGCGAAAAGTCAATAACGGTCTCGACGTCGTACGAAAAGTGCGTCTGCCGACGGGCCACCAGCGCTTGCTCGAACCAGGACCCGACGCTCTCACGACCGATGAGCGTCAGCTTCCCGCCGTCCGTGTTGAAGATGCGGTCCGTCTCGGGCGTGCGTAGCCACTGGAAGTCCTTGTGAAGACCGGACTCAAACGTGTACCGCTGTTCGGCCCAGTACTTGTCGTCGTTGCGTGCGGCGGGCAAGTCGACGAACAGACTCGGGACCGGGCCGTTCTTGACGTACAGCCAGTCGTCGTCCCCCCAGTACGCCTCCTGAATGGCCGTCTCGCGGCCTAGGACACAGCGTCGGAACTGGGTCGTCGGCCTGCCAGTCAGGTGCACCAGGTAGGTGCGGCCATCGGGGGTGTCGACAATGTCACCGTGGCCGGCACGCTGGAGTGCCGCATTTGGGTGGTCCTTGGTCGTTAGGATGTACTGCTGGGGATGCGTCTCGTATGGGCCCCATATATCGCGGGACCGGGCGAAAGTGCATGCATGCTCGTACCCTGTGCCGCCCTCGGCCGTCAGGAGGTAGTACCACCCATTGCGCTTGTATAGGTGCGGCCCTTCGACCAGGGCCAGGTCTGTACCCTGGAAGATGTTCTTGCGCGGGCCAACGAGCTTGCCGGCCTTGGGGTCAAACTCCTGCAGCGCGATGCCTTCGAACAGCAACGGACGGCGACGGTGGTCCCAGAGCATGTTCACAAACCACTTCTTGCCGTCGTCATCGTGGAACAAGGAAGGGTCAAAGCCGGACGAGTTGGTGTAGATGGGGTCTGACCAGGGTCCTTCGATAGCCGGAGCGCTGACAATGTAGTTGTGCGCGTCCTTGAACGAGCCGTCCTTGCGCTTCACGTCCGTGTACACGAGCCAGAACCTCTCCCCGTCGTGTGTCAAGCAGGGAGCCCACACGCCGCAGCTATCTGGGTCACCGCGCATGTCTAGCTGGCTCTTGCGGTTCAGGGGGCGAATCACCAGCTCCCAGTTGGCTAGATCCCGGGAGTGGTGGATTTGGACACCGGGATACCACTCAAACGTCGACGTGGCGATGTAGTAGTCGTCCCCTACCCGGAGGATAGACGGGTCCGGGTTGAAGCCCGGGAGGATAGGGTTGCGGACTTGAGGCATGGTCTTCGTTTCTCAACTTCAATGACAAAACTTGGATGGTTGTGGATTGGAGTCTCTGGACAGAGCTGGGCTTTCTACTAATCATGGGGGGCATGGGGATGGGGCCCATGGAGATGGGGACGGCGTGCTACGAGCAACGCAGCTCCACTCCGCATTTAGCCGGGATGCACGGCAGGTTGTGTGTGGGACGTTTCCGGGCGGGGTCCGGAGCTTCAGCCGGCACAAGTTCGGAACTGGGGCCGGGATGGTTCAGGTTCGCCGGTTGATACTGAACTGGCAACCCGGTTGGAACTCCTTGTGCGACCAACCTGGCTGGCGCACCCTTTATTGGCCCTCGATGGATCTCTGGGGTGCCGCACGCGGCACGTCTTTCGGCCAGTGATTCTGACAAAGACTTCTTAGCTGATTTTTGGATTCCGTTCTCCTGGATCCCGCAACCTCTCGTCGAAAAGCTTGGTACCAGGGAATCATCGAAGCTGAAGAAGCCGGTCCCGAAATACAAGGCTTTCGCGACACAGACACTGCTCAACAAGCGTGATAGAGATCTAGAAAACCCTCGTATAGATGAATGGTCCCCACCCAAGCAATTCGAGGGACATGCCGCCCTCCACTCTTACATCAGCAGCATGATCTCTGCAATGCAGGAGGAGTTCGAGACAGAGGCACCGTTCTGGTCTCTGGCTGCTCCGCCCATTGCCAGCGCTGTAGCTAGATGGATCTCCTAGGGTAGCGCATTGATCCCCGAACTTCCTCGCCTAGACATTTCATATGACTAGCCACCCCTTATTAGTCTTGATGATATGTAGCGGGAAGGGGAGAGCGAGGGGGGAGCGAAGGGGGGAACGCCAAAAAGGGGGGGGGCGCACCAAGGGGCCCTAGGGGAGCGAGGGGGAGAGCGAGTGGGGGCTACGGAATAGAGGGCTTAGATGAGAGTGTATTACTGGACCTAGGGGACTTCCCAGTACCCACTGCTATCTCAAAAGCAGCTGCGCGAGTTGGTTGAGCTATATTGCACTGCCAACCTTCCACTTATCTTCAGGCACCTATATCAAGAAGCTCGTAGAGAAACTTCAAGCGGAATATAGCCGCTACGAAGAATTCCCATATACTGCAATCCTTCTCCCCAACAACCGACACAGCGAGGAGCCCTCTCTCGAGAAGAGGCCACAGCTAGACGCTAGTAGATTGATCAACGTTGGTTGCTGACTCGGCGGAAATTAATTATGCTTAGCGAAAACATGAATGGTGGTGGGTAACTAGTGAACTGGATATTAGAGATAAAAGGGAAGAGGGAAGAGGGAAGAGGGAAGATGAGAGAAAAGGCGAGAGAAAAGGCGAGAGAAAAGGCGAGAGAAAAGGCGAGAGAAAAGGCGAGAGAAAAGGCGAGAGAACAGGCGAGAGAAAAGGTAAGAAAAAGGGAAAAATATAAGAAAGAGAGAGCAAATCTAAGGTATTAAATGAGGTCTTAACTTAACTGAGAGTAAACAGGTACTTACCTAGGGCATATATCAATCAAGGTGCATTATTGTCGTCATATACACACATCTAGGGGCGCTGCGAAGTCAACTGGTAGAAGAATAGGGGCAATGATTTGGTTTCAGTTATGTGTAGCAGCTTGATGATCTTTTGCCATCAAGAGGTGACATCAATCAAACATCTCGCCAATCTCCTCTCCCTCATCAGGGGTAACAGCCAGCTCCAGCAACTCGTGTGCCAACTCCACCGTCTCAGCATCGATCCCAGCCTCGAGCACGAGGTCCTCCTCAGCAAAATTCAGCCTCGCGAGGGTTAGAAAGTACCGCTGCGACCCGCCGTAAAAGGTCGCTAGCTTCGTCGATATGTTGGCCACGTCGGACGTCGCCGAATCCGTGACGAGAAAATGCAGCAGCCAGGTGCCTTCTGAGATGATGCAGGAGAGCAGGGCCGTTGGTTCAGGCTCCGCGTCCAGTTCTGCTTCAGGAACCACAGCTGCCGGGTTCCCATCCGGCGCATCTATCTGCATCTCTTCGGCGGCGGGGGAATCCTGCCGATCCAAGTCCATATCGTCTTCTGCACCTTCCCCATCTGTCCGGGCGGGGTCTGCGCTCTTTTGCCTCGGCGCGTTGGGCGGGAGGTCCGAGTCGTACAGCCGGTCAATGGCCCAGCACAAGCATGCGGCAAGGCGCGGGATGGCAACGTCGCTCTGAGCGATCTGCGAGGCACCAAAGGGGCTCGTCGCCAAAGCCGTGAGCGTCCCCAGCGCGGCCGACCGAGCCATCATGTCCTTCACCGATCCCAGAGGTGCCCACCGAGGGGACTCGCAGAGATACGACGAGACACAGTCGATCAGCGTGGCAGCAACGGCGGCGGGGCTTCTCGCCTCGGCACGGCCGGCCGATGAGCCCGTCACTGAAGAAGGTATAGGACCAATGCTGTCCGACGTCACCGATGTGCGCAGCAGAGACATCATGCCCAGCCAGTCGGCTTCCGGATGCTTTGGGGAGAGCATCATCAGAACAAAGTCAAACTCCATTGTCCTCCAGAACTCCGCTTGCGTGTCTGTTGCGCCTGTTACCCCGGAACGTCCGGGCAGGCATGCCGATGCTGCAAGGTAGAGAAGCGAGAGACATTGTGTAACATCAATGTTCAGAAACAACTGCCGTATCACAGCATCGGGATGGTCGGAAAGCTCGCCGTCAACGCTATTGAGACGGGGAAGCGCCACGAGACGGCATGTTGTGGCGCAAACCGGGATCAAGGAGGAGATGATGTGCGGCGCAACCTCAACGGCGTTGATCTCGAGCGCGTACAGGATCAGGGCCACGAGATGGTAAATTGGTCCGTAATACCTCTCAGACAGACACTGGTGCCACATTTCGATCAGCATGTCTGCAAAATCGGCCAGCAGACTCGGCGGGTCGCCGGGGCTGCCCAGCTCCGGCAGCCTCTGCAGCACGATGGATGCCAGCGAACGCTTGTGGTCGGAGGGGAAGGCATAGCGAGAGAACACATCAAATGTCGGCGGCTGGCCATGAACCGCAGTATGGTTCAGAAACAGCCTCGAGAACTGAGGCTTGGTTGTCAGCGGGGATCAACGTGTTTCGAGCGGGACAGGCCTACATCGAAAGGGGCGGACCTCAAAACGGCCGCGGAGGGAAGGACAGGCACTGGGGTCGGATGTGCAATATCAAAGACTGAATCGCCTTCGTCTGTTTCCAGGGCAAACGACGGACTGTCCACGACGGGACGCTTCCGCTTCCCCTTGGACGGGGTGCGCTCCGAGGGAGGAAGCGCAGCGGGTCCGGAGTCTTTTCTTCGCAAAGTCTGTGTCTTGGTGGGACTGGACAGGATCTCAACGCCATCGAACCCGTCAGCGACTCCCCACGTCCTGTCCTTCTTGGGCGTGGCCGGACCATCCTTCCGCCTGGACTTTGCGCGGCCAAGCTCCTCCCTAAGATCCTGGCGGGCAAACTGCAGTTCGGTGGCGGTGGTGCGCTCTGCGGCTCGTGCTTGCTCGGCGATGTGTTCCTGCTTGGCAATCTGTTCGAGGTTTTCCTTCTTTAGGCGGGTGACCTCGGCGACGTGAGTCGTCTGGGCCTTGTCATATTTGGACCGCAAGATGGAGGCCTCGCCCTTGGCAGCCGTGAGCTCCGATTCGAGTTCCGATAAGCGCGCTTGGAGTGCCGCGATGACGTCGTTCTGTTGATGTGCGCCGGCTGGTGCAGCGTGTCGAGCCTGGGACGCTTGGGCGGCAAACGGCTGCTGGCGTAGGGGAAGGGGGGCACGGGCGAACTGCGACAGCCGGGGCGGCGGCGGCGGCGGCGGCGGTTGCTGAGGTCGAGTGGAAGGGAGGCCATGGTACCGTTGGGAAGGCAGCGGTTGTGGAATTGGCCGCGACGATGCCGGGTATTTCGGACCTGGCGGGTATGGCGGTCTCGCGGGCGGCAGGTGTTGGTTCCATCGTTGCGTGCCCGGGAGGTTGGTGCTCTGGCGCGGCTGTTGCGGGTGGATAGGCAGGCCCTGCTGAGGCGGGGGACGGGGCGGCGGCTGGGCGTGGACGTCGATCACAACCGTGTCGTCAAGGTCGTCGTCTTCCAAATCGTAGTCAAAGACATTGTGTTGGGTCGACGGCGTAGGGACAGGGGCAGGCGCTGGCTGCGATTGGGCCAGGTTCTGGGCCTGGGTGAACTGAATGGCCCTGTTTTCGAGTTCTTGCAGCTCCGTGTCATTCAGGTCGTCGAAGCTGTCGTCCGAAAACTCATCCATGACCGCAACCTCTCGCGTGCAACGCCAGGAACGAGCATGCCATCGGGAGCCTGCTGAGAGCGATGTTGGAGGCTGCGCCCATGGAGAGGAGGAGTGTTGGTCTGGGGGTGCGTCTGTTGATTGTCTGCCTGGAGATCGCGGTTTGGGACTTCCTCGACGCGTCCAGTTCGTTTTCTTGGCACCATCAACGAAAGATTGGGTAACGTAACAAAACGGGCAATGGACAGGATCGCGTCGAACTTTGGTAACATTACCGCCAACAAAATTACCTCCCTCTGCCGGGTTCGGGGTGTCTCAGGGTCCCGCTGCTGGTGGGGCAGCTTGCCTTCATGCGATTCGTGGCGTCCGGCCCCGCTTGGATGCTCCCGTGAGCTGCAATCCCCATACCGTTAACGAACAAGCCCTGAGATCGATCCCTCAACTCTTCCAGTGCCGGTGTTCATTTAGGTATATGCTCTCGCTGTGCGAAGCAGAATTGACCACCCGAGTATATTCCGTGACCTCAGCGTCTCTTGTCTGTACCTGATCTCGGGTGTATCGGGCAGCGGCCTGTCACTCCATCCTGAGCCCTGGTTGTGCTGGTGCACGTCATTACCTGCGATACACAACCTCAAAGCAGGATAGCCCCACTCTTGGGCCCTGCCTGCGCTGGGGTTGACGTAGGACCCCAAACCTCGAAATTTCAGACGCCCAAATCGGTTGTGGCCTGCAGCGCGCCTGAACCCTCGGACCTCAAGCATCGCTCGTCCCTCTGCGTCTGCAAGAAAGTGCCTTGCTTCCCGGACGACGACCCAACACTCGTTGTATTTTCGGTTGCAACCCCCGACGGCAGACCGCAGCACAGTTTATTTTAGTTCCGGCTGGACATTGGCGACCAAGTCCTGCGTGCCGATTCCGTACTTTCTCCGTAATCCTGCTTGCGACACGACCCGCTCGTCCCGTCCCCAGCCCCGAACGACCCGAGTCGAGCCCCCGACCGAGCTGGCCGATTCACCGTTCCCGAGCAACCTTCTCCGACCGACCGCCGGTTATCGCGCTGCCGGCATTGATTCTGACTGAGCGACTACCCAACATACCAGACATCATCATCTTTGTGCCATGACGGGCCGGTCACGCCGGGGGGTTAAGTTCCCCCACAACACCAAGCACTCCAACGGCCACTCCGAGGGTCGCCGTGCCAGCTTCAGCGATGTGAGCGAGGAAGGGTCGCCGGTCAAAATGAGGCCCTCGGGCTCGCTCGAAAACATCCAAGAGGTGCGCCCATCCCGCAAACCCCGGCCGGCCCATGTCACCTTGGCTGACTCTCCATGCCCACAGAAACCCCCTACCCCTGAGCAGCAGCAGTCGGACTACGAGAAGAAAAAGGCAAACTTCATCACGCGCACCTTCTGGACCTTTGTCATGATTGGCGGCTTCTTTGCGGCACTATTCATGGGCCACGTTTACATCTTGGTCATCATCACGGCGGTCCAGATCGTATCGTTCAAGGAAGTCATCGCCATCGCCAACGTGCCCAGCCGTGCGCGAGACCTCCAATCGACCAAGAGCCTGAACTGGTACTGGCTTGCGACCACCATGTACTTCTTGTACGGAGAGAGCGTCGTCTACTACCTCAAGCACATTGTCCTGGTGGACAAGGTGCTGCTCCCCCTTGCGACCCACCACCGCTTCATCAGCTTCATTCTCTACGTCTTTGGTACGTATCCCACCCTGGCTTTCCCCGAGTTCGGCATCGCCAAGGAGCAGAGAGACGGTTTGGCTGACCGAATGCTCCAGGTTTCGTGTTCTTCGTCGGCTCCCTCAAGACTGGCCACCTCAAGTTCCAGTTCTCGCAGTTCGCATGGACCCATATGGCCCTCTTCCTCATCGTCGTCCAAGCGCACTTTATTATGAACAACGTTCTCGAGGGCATGATCTGGTTCTTCCTGCCGGCCGCCCTCGTCATCACCAACGACATCTTTGCCTACATCTGCGGCATCACCTTTGGGCGCACCCAGCTCATCAAGTTGTCCCCAAAGAAGACGGTCGAAGGCTTCGTCGGCGCGTGGGTCATGACGGTGCTGTTCGGCATCGTCCTCACCGACATCCTGTTGCGCTCCAAGTACTTCATCTGCCCCGCGACGAACCTCGGCGCCAACATCTTCAGCGGCCTCGACTGCGACCCAAACCCCGTCTTCATCCCCCGCACCTACTCGACCCCCCAGCTGTTCTTCCTGCCGCCCAACTACACCCTCAGCATCACCATGCCGCCCATGCAGATCCACACCTTCTTCTGGGCCAGTTTTGCCTCGCTCATCGCGCCCTTTGGCGGGTTCTTCGCGTCCGGACTGAAGCGTACCTTTAAGATCAAGGACTTTGGCGACTCGATCCCCGGCCACGGCGGCATGACGGACCGCATGGATTGCCAGTTCATCATGGGCCTGTTCGCTTTCATCTACTACCACACCTTCATCGCCTTCAAGCGCTCGTCGGTGACCCACGTCATGGAGCTGGCCATCATGGAGTTGACGGCGGACGAGCAGGTGGAGGTGATCAAAGGCGTCTTGAAGTATCTGACCAACCAGGGTGTTGTGAAGCCTGAGGTATGCCACGCCCGATCCCGACTTCCACCCCGCACCCCCGAAGCACACTGTGGCACAAACGATACTGACCGACACACAGACACCGGCGTCGTTCGAGAAACTCTTGTTGGCAAGCAAGCAGGCATAATGTGTTGGATAGTTGGGATGTGGCGCGTGTTGCGGGTCGGTGCATTCCCCTGGCGTTCGGTTTTCAACAAGCGGACTTTTTTCAGATCCTGCATAATTATGTGGCTTATGGAGACCTCCTGGTCGCCTTACTTAGCGTCGCTGTGATTAAACACTGGGTAGAAGCATGTATCAACAATCGGCATTGGATCATTCGAGCCCTGTATCACGTTCCCAACGGCACTGTTTCGTGCGTGTTCTGTGTGTTGCTGCTGACACGCCGTTTTAATTTCCGGAGCCGCTTCTGTTTAACAGGAAGGGCCCCGGAGTGGAGCGTGGGCCAGCAAGGTTGGAAGCGCGGGCGCCACTGGCCCAAGGGTTTGTTTTAAGGATGCAGTGTATTCCGAGACGCTAATCAGACATGCGGACAAAACGCAAATATTTACAGTACAGCAAGTTCATATCATCGTCATCCTCACACCCCTCTGGCAACGATTGAGGATGTCTTCCCGATCCCCTTATTGCTCGTTCACGAACAAGCCAGCCATGCCCATGCCTGTGCCGATGCACATGCTCGTCAGCAGGATCTTCTTGCCGTTCTTCCTGCACTCGCTCAGACCCGTGACGATCTGGCGAGCGCCGGTGGCGCCGAGCGGGTGGCCCAGGGCGATGGCACCGCCACGGGGGTTCATCTTGGCCCAGTCGAGACCGAGGTTGTCGCGGCAGTAGACCGCCATGCTGGCAAAGGCCTCGTTGATCTCGATCACATCCACGTCGGCGAGCGAGATGTTGTGCTGGGCGAGCAGCTTGGGGATGGCGACGGTCGGGCCGATGCCCATGATGCGAGGGGCCAGGCCGGCGGTGGTTGAACCGACGTACTTGGCCAGGATGGGCTGGCCGAGCTTGATAGCCGTGGACCGCTTCATCAGCAAGACGGCGGCAGCTGTATGTGGTGTCATTTGTTAGCTGGCAAATCCCCAGAGGATGCTCGGGCGCAAATTCCCGAGAGGATGAACTAACCTCCGTCAGTAACCTGGCTGGCGTTGCCACCGGTGGTCGTAGGGCCCCACTGCGGGAAGGCAACGCGGATCTTGCCCAGGCTCTCGGCCGTGGTGCCGGGGCGGATGCCCTCGTCCTTGGTGAGGGTCACCTCCTTCCACTCGCCGTTGGCGTCCTTGACCCTGGTCTTGATGGGCACGATCTCGTCGTCGTACAGGCCAGCCTTCTGGGCGCGCTCAGCGCGCTGGAAGCTCTCGGCGGCGTACTTGTCCATCTCCTCGCGGGTAATGCCAAAGTCCCGGCTGACGTTCTCGCTCGTCCAGCCCATGGGCTGCATGCAGTCGGCCGACTCCTGCGACTGCTTAGTCACCTCCTCGTCAAAGGGCTTCTCAAGGGCGTCGCCGCCAATCGTCATTTGCTCGGCGCCGAGCGCAACGCCAACCTCGATTGACCCGTTGCTGATGGAGTGGGCAATGTCGGCGACGGCCTTGAGGCCCGAGGAGCAGAAGCGGTTCAAGCTGGAGCAGCTGGCTGTGTTGGGGAAGCCGGCCGCGAGCGAGGCAGCGCGCAGCTTGTACGAGGCCTTGGAATCCGAAACCTGTTTTTCTGGGGTATTAGCAACTCCTGGAGGACAAGAGTGGACAGGAGGAACGACGGTGTTGAATGTGACGTACATTGCCGAGGCAGATATCCTCAACGAGGGCAGGGTCGATGTTGCTGCGTTCCCGCACCTCCTTGAGGAGGGCGTAGACCATGTACTCGAGGCTGGTGTCCTTGAAGCCGCCCTTCTTCGCCTTGGCCAGGGGTGTCCGGATAGCGAGAGTGATGACGATGTCGTCGGCATTCTTGGAGGTACTGTTGCGCGCGCGATGTTAGACCGAGAGGCACGAATGTACAGATAACGAGCGCAATCTCCGGGAGGGGGGTCACGTACATCTGGGAGAGCGCGCTGCCCGGAGACAGGTGCTTGAGGATGGAGCCGAGACGTTCAACAGCCATTGTTGCGGTGGGTAACCTGGGCGGATATGGTATGAGGCGAGATTGGGGCAACAAAGGCGGTGCGTGCGGTGATGTCGGCAAAAAAGACTGGACTTCTCGGCGACGCAGAGGTCTGGAAACAGGCGACTGCTCAGATATAGAAGGCAACGTCGGTGCTGGATGTGATGCGACGGTGGTTAGCCATGGCGGTGGGGTTCGGTTTGCCGAGGCATCTCTCGGTCCTGGTCAAAGTGGTCGACTCGATCCCCTGGGGTAAAGTGACCCGAGAGCCGGATGGGCTGTCTCGGCTCTGGCCCTGCGGGGAATGCCGTGGTCAGAGCTCCAGCAGCCAAACAACAGGGCGCCGGCACAGGCAGGCAAACCTCATGGCCCCACTATCGGCAGTTGCACAGCGTCATCCCGTCACTTCAACGAGCAGCGCAAATGTCTGACGTTTCATAAGATACTCGCTGTCCGCGATCAAAAGACGCCGGCTGGGCCTCGATGGTCTGGTGCGCGATACTCCGTACTGCAGAACCAATTCAACGGCACCTTCGCCATGCCGGGCCGGATTCAAGCACCGCTCGTTGGAAACCATGGGTTTCTGGGCTCAAATCAATAAAGCCCGAATTTCCAGGCTGCCCATGGAATTTGGGATTTCGCATCGAGCCGCCGTCCGTCTTTGGCAGGAACGCGCGCCTGCGCCTGCAACTGGGGCGCCTGCATCTGTGAAGGCTGGCATTTGTGGCTGACATTGGTCACGACCCTGCGGGTCCTGCGCCTCGTTTGCGCGCTCAGCGCCCTGAGGATTGGGAGCATCCCGGAAAGAAGACAGCCGCAGCCCGAGTATCCGCCAAACCATCTGGTCTCGAAAGTCTGTTGTCCAGTTCGATTGGCCGATAACTGACGTTACCCCTGCGCATTGCTCGCTGGCCGTTCGCTCTATCGACCGCTAAGCCCCAAACAGCAAAGTGCCCATGCAGCTGGGCTCGCTGAACTCCACACCACCCTTGGCCAACATTGGCAGGGTCTGGCTCTGGCCTTGGCCTCAACTTTCAGCTGCCATCGCTCGCAGGAAAACCCATTCTGTCCCTGGTTGTGACGTTGGTTGCAAGATGGCCTCCTTTCTGCCCAGTTTCCGTCCTGTTCGGTTTTCTTTTTCTTGACATGCTGCGTACGCCCTAGATCTGTTCGCCGACAAGTCGCTCGTTTACCCCTTCAAGTCGGCAGCCGCTGGGGAGCAACATCAGTCGAAGAAACCCATCCAACAAAACGGTCGTGAGGAGATTCTTCCACCCCGCCGAGCCTGCCGAGCCTGCCGAGCCTCCCGTGTCGCAAACCCTCGACGAGACCACTCTTCATCATGTTGCTATATCCTGCGGCCTTCGCCGCCCTGCTGGCGGCGGTCCCTTCGTTCGTCGCCCCGGTCGCCGCGGCCACCTCGCCTAAGCGCGGCCTTGTCTTCACGCCAAACAAGACCACACGGTCCGACGACAACGTTTGGGTGCAGAAGCCGACGAGCCTGACATGGTACTACAACTACAAACCGAACCCCGAGCCGACGTACCAGAACATTCCGCAGTCCGAGTTCGAGTTCGTCCCAATGATGTGGGGTGCGCCCTCAAGTCCCGGCGACACGACCTTCCTGGACACGGTGAAGGGCCTGATCAAGGGCGGCACCAACATCACGAATGTCCTGTCTTTCAACGAGCCCGACGGTCCCTTCGTCTACGGCGGAAGCAACATGGACCCCTCGGCTGCGGCCCAGATCTGGGTCAACAACATGGTCCCGCTTCAGAAAATGGGGGTTCGCGTGGGACTGCCGGCATGCACGGGCGGCACGACCGGTGTCCCGTGGTTGAAGAACTTCCTGGCCGAATGCTCCAAGCTCGTCAGCACGGATAACAAGAAGCAAAACTGCACCTACGACTTTGTGACGATTCATTGGTATGGCAACTTTGAGGGCCTGGCGAGCCACATGGGACAGTACTCGGCCGCGTGAGTTTGCCCCGGAAATGCCCCCCCTCCCCTCCCCAAGGAACATGTATGCTTGGACAGCGTTCATCGGCTGACTCGATACTTAATACCCGGCTTCTCAGCTTCCCCAACAAGACGATGTGGATCACCGAGTACAACCTCAATAATCAGGACCTCCAAACAACGCAAGCATTCTACAATATCTCGGCTGAATACTTCGACCGTCTTGACTTTGTCGAGCGATACTCCTTCTTTGGCGCCTTCCGCAGCGACGTGTCCAACGTGGGCCCCAATGGCGCCATGCTCAGCGCTGGCGGGAATCTCACCGACATTGGTGCATGGTATCTTGGCCGACAGGCTACAGGCGTCAAGCCTACCGAAGGCTCCTCGGCCTTGCGCTCGGCCATTCCTCATGCAGTCGTTTCGATCTTGGGCCCGTTGCTTGTTGTTGCAATGTTGCTCTAAGGTCTAGACTCCAGCACGTGTAGCACAACCGCCTTGCGGAAGGGATGCACCCGGGTACGGCGGCTTTGTTTCATTGGACATACTCAGACACACTTTTGCACACACATGTATACCACCTTCTGTTGGCGCTTCTCATGTCACATCTCAGATGTACAGCATTCACTAGGCTGGCGATGTGAAGAGGTCGGCCGATCTCCGACGGCAAGGGTTGCCGATCTGGATTCGCTCGTTACTCAAACATACATACACCCCAGAAAGGGCAACGCGTGGAGGGGACGGCAGCGCGACCCCGACATGGTTCAGGATTAGACTGCCTGGCAACTACCAGGAACATTTCGCGTGCAGGATAAGCAATAATACTACAAGCCCTCGGCGTGCTTCCCTTGGGATTTGAGACATGGGCACACTTCGTTTGTCTCGAATTCGCCGCGCCACCTTCTGGATTTGAGTCGGCATTCAGCAGTACTCCGTGCTTGTAACACATGACCAACCTGATATCTCTGAGATGTCGGCAGTCCGGTCTCCGGCGACCGATTTGTGCCACAAAAAGGTCTGTTGGCATAAAGGCATTCCACATGGCTAAGGGGTTTTGTGCTCGCCTCTTCGACGACGGACAACTTGGTTTTCCTCATCGACTCATTCGATGGACAGTGACAAATCAGGGAGCGTGGGAGCCGGATGCTCTTCCTCAAATGAGGGAGTTGGGCCCGAGCCAGCAGAGAGTCCAAGGGTGACGTTGACGGAGAAAGATGTACATTGCTAACCATTGCCTTGAAGCATCCCTTCTCGGAGCGTTGCAGAAAACCTAATGCTAATGCGAGAGCCAACGGATAGAACCGACGGATCTGCAGGAAAACAGACAAGGTCATCTTGACAATACTAATATGGGTTTACTTTCTTCAGGTGTGTCCCTATTATCGTGAGGGTGGTCCTCCATCTCTCCCATGTGTCACCGAGCCGGTTCTCAACATGCGACTGACACCGCGCCCAGGTCCTTGACAAGAACGTGCTCGGACTCAGCGCCATTTTCGGACTCAGAGAGGACACACATCTCGTGGGGAATCAGTACTCGGTCGTGGCAGCCATGGCACCGGCTGCGCAGCTGGCGTGGCAGCCCTTCTCATCCATCCTCATTGTCAAGGTCCGCCACCGCATCCTGATGCCGGTTATGGTGCTGGGCTGGGGCATCGTGCAAATCTGCACGCCCGCGTGCCACAGCTTTGCCGGCCTGGCTGCCAACCGATTCTTTCTCGGGCTGTTCGAAGCCGGCTGTCTCCCCCTTTTCTCCGTCATGACTAGCCAGTGGTATCGACGGTCCGAGCAGCCGATGCGAGTGGCTTTGTGGTTCGGCACCAACGGGCTGGCAACCATGGTCGCTGCTGTGCTTTCCTACGGCCTCGGCCACATTCAATCTGGACCCCTGGCCCAGTGGCAATGGTTAGTGGTCGCCTTGCATTCTCTTTCATACGCTGCCGCTCTTGTTCCTCGCCAGCCAAGGTCGCACGTAGGGTTGACACCGGCTGTTGTTAGGATCTATCTGGTCACCGGCCTAATGACTGTTGTCACCGTACCCATCGTCTACTGGAGAGTGGATGACGACGTCTCGTCTGCACGCTTCTTGACTGCTCAGGAACGGGCCCAGGCGCTGGAGCGACTGCGCGCAAACCAAACCGGGGCCGGTACGCGGGAGCTCAACTGGCAGCAAGTTGCAGAGATGTTTCTGGACTTCAAGTGCTACCTCTTTGCCGCCATGACGGTCGCCATCATTCTCGGTGCCCAAGTGCCCTTCACCTTTGGGCCGATTATTCTGAAGAGCTTCGGCTTCGACAAGTACATGACTACACTGCTCAGCATCCCCTTCGGCGCGTTTCAGTGTGTCATCATCCTGACTGCGGCCGGGGTGACGGCGAGGATGCGGTGGAAGTCACCCGCGTTGCTCCTCATGGTAGTCTTCATTCTGACCGGCCTCGTGTTGCTGTATGTCCTACCCCGAGATCACGCCCACCTCCCGGGTTTGCTAGTTGGGTACTACTTCCTGGCCTTCAACTTTGGCTGCATCAACCTCCTATTGTCCTGGGTTCTGGCCAACACGGCCGGGCAGACCAAGAAGTCCACCCTGATGGCCTTCGTCAACGCTGCCTCGTCCACGGGGGCCATCATCGGTCCCCTGCTCTTCAAGGCCGCAGACGCGCCAGAATACCTCCCCGGGCTCCGGAGCATCATGGGGGTGTTTGCTGCCCTGTTTGCCATCGTCTTGCTCCAACTTGGCAACCTGGTGTTCTTGAACAAGTTGCAAGCCCGGCGCCGCATCGCGAATCAAAAGCCCGCTTACATTCATGACCACTCAATGGAAGCCAAATACGTGGACATGCGCACGGAGAATGATGGAACGATTGGAGACCAGGCGTTTGCGGACATGACGGACCGCGAAAACGACGAATTTGTCTACGTTTACTAGGGCTCACCGTGTCACCTTGTGCTAGCTACCTTGGGTACAACGAGGCGCGGAGGAACCTGCATCATCATGTCCACACAGCTGGTCCATGGCCTCGGGTGACGAGTGGATATCCGGACACCTTGGTACTCTATGTAGCAATGCATGTAACATGTTGAGATCGACGGCATTCCCAGTTGTTTCACACCTTCTCCCTCGCACGCACTTCGTAGTGCGAGGAAGGAAATCCCAGTTGGCGGGCACCGCAGCCAGATCAGGGAGGCGTGATGATCTCTGGAAGAAGGACGGGATCGTCATCCCAAGTGGGTGCTGGGCAAGTTGAGAGAGGGCAAGTATCAGCTTCTGCCCTCTCAGATCGGGGGTTGACGACGGCTTGTACGAGGTGCCGATGGTATTGCGTATAATCTGGTCAGTGAACAGGGACGCGCGACAATGAAGAGGCAGACTCCTAGGACCGCAGACATTGACTCCAAAGACCGTACTAAGTAACGAAATTCATATAAAACCCCAACCCTGGCTATCACCTTCAATCTTTTTCTTCCATCTTTCCTTTTCTTCCATCTTTCTTTCTCTTCCATCTTTCTCTT
>JAMAKR010000071.1:34174-48412 GCA_023628425.1 Chaetomiaceae sp. PYS4301M
CTATCTTTCTCTTCTATCTTTCTCTTCTATCTTTCTCTTCTATCTTTCTCTTCTATCTTTCTCTTCTATCTTTCTCTTCTATCTTTCTCTAAAAACTAAATCCATTGTAGAGTCTTCTACACAGCAACCTGCATATACACCAGGTCGGCTGGATTCTCGGCCATCCACTCAGCAAGGAGCATGGTGGCTGCTTCAGGCACAACGTCTTCCGAGATGGGGAAGACCGGAATTCCAAGCTTCATATTGTAGTTGGCTTGGGGGAGGTTTGATGGTTTGGCGGTGAGGATGTTGTTCTCAGGGAGGAAGACTCGATAGCCTATGACCCTCGGGCCTACTCCTTGGAAGATGTCTTTGGCGACAAGCAGAACATCGTGCATGTATCTGCCCTCATTCTCGCCGGAGCAGGGGTCCTTCTTGGTGCGAACGAACTCCTTGTAAGTCAGGAGGAGCTCGTCGCCGAAGACTTCAATGCTTGGGATGATGCTCCCAACGTGCTTCCCAGTAGAAACATCGTGCATAGCGACTTCAGAACCATTCCCAGAAAGTGCAAGTGCAAATGTCGGATGCGTCTTGCCTGCCTTCATCACCGTCGGGGCCGGCGTGAACGGGTTGATACTCAGATACACTGCGTCGGCATTGTTGAGGGCGATGATGATCTTCGACTCGCTGTTGACCGTGTGTCGAGCACCACCGAGATAATTCAATCTCATATGTGTTAGTGAACCTGATAGAAAAAGGGGAGTTCTGGTATTATATTAGCTAGGTATAGGTGTAGAATGAGAGGAGGAGGAGGGGGGGGGAGGGGGGAGGAAGGACTAGTTCTAGCTTAGTTAGTTCTTTATAAGGTTAATATTGATAAATAAACTAACTAGTTATCTCGATAGCTCATTTAGTGATTTTATCTAGAGATTCCTTCTCTTCTTTACTTAAATCCTCTTCTTTATTACCTAAGAAAAGAAAAGATTGTTTTTATCTTTCTTCTTTCTTCTTTCTTCTTTCTTCTTTCTTCTTTCTTCTTTCTTCTTTCTTCTTTCTTCTTTCTTCTTTCTTCTTTGGCTATCACAGAAGCAGTTGCTGTCTATAGGTCACTTCCAACACCAGTGGAGTCCAGGCGCATCCTCGGGAGCTGGTTCAAGTCGCCAACTGCAACGTGCTCCTGGCCGAGGATCGTCTTGACGGCGGTGGGAACTGTGTTGAGGATCCGCTGGCTGGGAGCAGCCGCATCGTCTGCAGATGCATCCAGCACGACCTTGAACCAGTGCGAGGCCATTGGCTGGGACTGGGAGTCGAGTTGCTGGTAGGCCTCCACGGTCCCGACATTCCGGCACCAAACCACCATGCACGCGAGAAGCTGACGTATTCTGCTCTCAAATCTTGCCATGTTTGCCAGGTTGGATTCCGTGGTTTGATCAGCCTCGCCCACAGCAATTGCGTGGGTGTTGGCAGCAGGGGCAAGAAGGTGTTCTGCATCAAGTGCGATGTCATCCTCGTCAAAGTCGCTCTCGTCGGCCAGAGTCGCTCTTGTTGGCGTCAGAGTCACTCTCGTTGGTGGTAGAGTCTTCGTCGTCAAAGTGAGATTCCGTGTCGTCATCATCTGCTGCAATGACTGCAGTCGCGTGACTGCTGGTGGTGTATGTAGGCCGCAGGGGAGGATATGTTGTGCTGGTCGTGGTGTCATCGTCGGTGCGACTCTCGCCGACAGTGGACTCTTCGTCATTGTCAATATCGACATTCGGCAACTCCAGGAACTCGTTATCAGATTCCTCATTGTCGTAGGAGGAAGTCTTGTAGTCCGGATCATCGTCATCAGACTCGTGGCTGAACTCATGGATGGGCTCTTCGTCGTCCTCGTCGTCGAGCTCATCGACAGGCACCCGACGCCTGCTCTTCATCCTCGTGGTCGGCCATAGTGTGACGATGGGGCTCGATGCTGAGTCTTTGCGTTCAGGCTTTGGTGAGGGGGTTGGGGTTGAGGATGCGAAACGGCGGTGTTGGTGCTTGTTTCGGCAAATGGTGTTTGTGGACTGTGATCGTTCCCCTCTTGATTTATCGTACAGGGCTGGGTTGTTCTCCTCCTGCTGCTGCTCGATGTTCGGGGATGCTGGGTCGTGCTTGTTGTCGGAGAAGAATGCATCGCTGTCGTCTTTTGAGTCCTGGATAGTTGACAGCGCTCCCCCTGTAGCTGCTTGCACGTTAGTCTCCAAATTGTTTGTGGATGTCGAAAGTGTGTCACCTACATGACCTGGATTGATGCACAGATAGACAACAATCTCGTCCTCGATACGACCGGCTGGCTCCTCGTTGGAATCCGGCGGAACAAAAGAGTTGGGGGCATTTCCGGGAGCAATTGCGCTTCCCTAAACAGAGCCTACAATAAGCCCTGCAGCTTGTTGAGATCCGCCTGTCGACATGGCGTATGGTGGTGCTGGATCACGAAATCTCGGTGCGGTGTCAGACCCTCGGGAATTGCGAGAGGGCGGAAACCCTGTATGCAAACCTCAAACTAGAAGAAAACTGCTCCCCAGCCCTTATAGTTAGGACGGATGAGAGTTGAACTTTTCTTTCCAAAACCAAAAGGAAGAAAAAATGCTGTTGCTTTGACCAACTTCTGGCTCACAAAGAGGGTTAGGGTTGAATGGGGCGCTGACAACTTGCACGGCTGCGCGTGCGAACTGAGAGTCTGGTTGCTGGGATGAACTTTTGGTTTAGCCCATTCTTGGAGTGCAGCCCATATATAACCCCAACCCTGACCCCCTTTTCCCCCCACGAGCTCTGGCATTGGGAAGTGTATGAATCACTCGAAAAACGCAGGAAAATCAAGAATGCAGAATTCTATTTTCTTTCTACCTGAAAAGGACGAATAAGGTGCAGCCCCGAGCGCATCGTAGCAGGGGTTAAGCAGTTTGTGATTAGGACTGCAGGATAGGGTTGGAAGTCGAAGCATTCAAGACTCGGGAGATTCGAGGCTATCTTCGTGCCCAAAAGCACATGGAAGGCTGCAGTCTCAGCTATAGCTAATTGACAACCAGTACTCCATACCCTACCCAAGGATTGTAAACAAGAAGGTCAGTTTACTACGCGATTGACAATGACTACGTCGTTGTTGATGGAAATGGGAAATGATGGAATTGATGGAAATGAGGAGGATGTCCGAGTGGAGGTCAGGGATTCGAGCCTAATAAACAACCAAGGAAGGGGGTTTGGGGTTAGGGAGTGGGTGCCAGGGTTGGGGGTATGGATGGGCAGGGTCGCGTGGCACAGTTAGGAGGACGAGTACGGGGTATGACAGCCCGAAAAGCCCTCTCCCAAACATGTGGAACGGCTTTAAAGAGAAAGACATGTCGAAACACCATGGCCAGCATAAAATGAGGGACAACAGCCGGAATGAAATCGGGGAGCGCGTGCGAACGATGCCATGATACGATAAGGCCAACAACTCGGCTACAACATTTCTTCTCCATGCGCCAACTTGCAGGTCTACCACTAGGTAAGAGCCAGGCTAATGACAGAATAAAGGCTCGGGGAAACGGATAACAAGGGATAAGGGTGCATATCCGCGTCTGTGCGGGGGTTGGTGTAGTGTGGTAAAGGCTACCTGTAGGCTGCGAGACAAGGGGAGTCTTCTGGGAGAGGAACCGTGAATTCAGGTACATACTTTGCGCTTCCCTACGTTATACATTCCTCACAGAGAAAGTCGATTATACGCCTGGCTCTAGATGTAACTAAACTTCGGTACCCACATGTTTAGCTAGTTGTTGTCATTGGGGTGTTCAATGTTGCCATCATTGCAACCAGTTTCTATGGAGTAATAAGCAAGTTGGCCGACACAGACGACAACTTGGCCTTTTTCATGCTACTCGGTTCTGTGATTTATGTGCTCCCTAGCTCAACAAGGAATCCAATACTTGAGCTGAGGTAATAGCCTATGTGCCTACCCGCCTATACTTAAGGTACTTGATTTGACCTGGCAACATCATTTATACTGCCCCTGAGCACACTCACTCTGTCCTGAGCGTCATTCACAAACCAATCATTCGACACCTGGAGCAGACGTTGCACGTGCAAACAGCAAACTCCAGATTGATAATGGTTTAGCATGAATGCGGCTTGCGTTCCCCGTGGGGCACATTTAGCCAAAAAGGTTTCCCCACAGATCTACGACAGCCGAGCATGCAGATCATAAACAAGGTGACGCTCTTCGGTATTTCACCCGCGCTTATTGCTTAATGTATTACCGGATCCATAGACGAACAACACTATGCCAAGCATCAACAAAAGTGAAACAAGGCTCCGATTCGTTCAAGACATCGATCGCCAGGGCAAGATACTCCCGGCTATAAGGGGCACTTGGGGAAGTGCAAAGCGTGCATCATGTTCCCAGATTTCCGATTGCCGTGTACGCGGATCCACCTCGCGACTGTCTTCCATCATGGCGGTTGGAGAGTGCCACAGCGGACGAGTGCCCCGTTCACAGTTCAGGCGAGTGCAAGGTGCATGTGTCCGCCCTCCGGTTCCAGTGCGTTATGATCGCCTCCATTATCCCGTTCATAAGGGTGCAATAGAAGCCATCTATACCGCGTTCCATGCGTCCGGACCCGTGCGTTAATCAAAAGTTGATCCCCGTACCCGGTGCTGGATGGAACAGAGTTGGAGACCGCAATAATGTCCGAAGGGCCTTGAAGAATCAGACTAGATTCCCGCCGTGGCACTCGGCGACATTCCACCGAGACCGTATTCCGTCTTCCCTTTTTTAAGCACCCGTCCGTCCGAACCCGGTAGGAGTTGAGCGATGTGATATCCATACATTATCGTGTATAAAGTGCGTCTCCTGGACCTCGCTCCAAGTCAGTCAACCTTGTCTATCACCCAGCACGATCATCCAACTCGTACGAACTCAACACTCACGACTGACCACTCCAACAAGTTTTCGACATGAAAGTCACCTCTGTTGCCATCCCAGTCCTTGCTGGCCTTGCAAGCGCCAGCCCCGTGGACGTCGAAGCACGCCAGTCATGCCCCGGCGTGCATATCTTCGGCGCCCGTGAGACGACCGCCCCGGCGGGCTACGGCACCTCTCAGGGTCTTGTCAACATGGTGAAGCAGGCTTACTCTGGCGCAACAAGTGATGCAATCAGCTACCCTGCCTGCGGTGGCCAGTCTCAGTGCGGCGGCGTCAGCTACGACAACTCGGCAAGCCAGGGCACCCAAGCTGTTGTCTCGGCTGTCACCAGCTTCAACCAGCGCTGCCCCAGCACCAAGATCGTCCTGATCGGTTACTCGCAGGGCGGCCAAATCATGGATAATGCCCTTTGTGGTGGTGCCGGATCAACGCGTGAGTCCCTCTCCTCCTCGTCCTCTCTCGCGCGAGTCGAAATCATCAGCGAATATCAATATCTGACACTCTGACAGTCACCGGCAACGCCCTCAACGCCGTCAAGGCCGCCATATTTATGGGGGATCCCCATAATAGGGCGGGACTGCCATATAACGTTGGTACCTGCAACGCACAAGGTGTAAGTTGACTCCCAGAAGCCTTGTTGTGTCGAAGATCGAGATGGTCGGGTCAAACATTGGGATTCACTTTCAGCCCTAACCCTAATCTAACCCCTTTTTTTCTCTCAGTTCGCCGCCCGCCCCAGCGGCTTCCAGTGCTCCCCGGCAAAGACCTCCATCATCCAGTCGTACTGCGACTCAACCGACCCCTACTGCTGCAACGGCAACGACGCCAACTCGCACCAGCAATACGTCAACAAGTACGGACAGCAGGCGCTGGCTTTTATCAAGAAGCTCCTTGACGCCGCCTAAGTCGGAAAATGTGCACATGCGAAGGTCTGAAGGACGAGAGGTCTGCGAAGTGGGAGAACCTGCCAGGAGATGGACATGGACAAATTCCAGACAACCTTGTGTATATAAGTCCAGTACTCTGCTTAACACGAAGTTCTGTACAAAGACTGCACGCCAAATCAACCCTGGCACAAACATGAACCTCGCCATCCGTTTCACCAAGCGTTGACTCCCTCCTGACTAGCCCCCCCTCAGCGGCAGATCTGCCAATTGGTACGGAAGATTACGTGAAGACTCCCGTCAAAGGCGTCCACCTGTAATCCATTAGCCTAGGTATCACGGTTGTTCTCTCAGGCTACGAAAAATTATCCCCTTTTTTTTCTCTTTTTTTTTTTCGTTTTCTTTTCCTTTTCTTCCTTTTCTCCCCTTTCTCTCCTGTCTCCCTTTTCCCCTTTTCTCCTTTTCTCCTTTTCTCCTCACACCTAGGCACCATTGAAACGGAGTTCGAGGCTCAAACGTCAGAGTTGAGTGTAGGGTAACAGTGACGCCACATGAGCATCACAATACAAGGGGATCTTACCGTCATGGTTCCCGGATAGGGCGTGGAGATGGGCGTGATGCGAATCTCCGAGTTGACATTGAGGATGGCTGTCGTGCCGCCGCAACGTGAGAATGACTCGACGCCAACGCCGGCAATCATGTTGTAGTTGTCTTCATACGGGGCTAGGACGTTCTTCTGGAACACGACCTCCTGGCTGCTATCACCCGAAAAGGTGTAGCCAGCCCGGCAGGTGCCCGTCTGGCCGTTGGACAGGCTGGCGTAGCCGGTGAAACGTGTCTCGATGACGGAGAACCTGTCGTTATGATTTAGAACATGTATCTTACTCTTATCTGCTGTTCTCTCCTTGGTTGAACTGAGTTCCACTCACTGATACCCGGATGGGAACTGCAGGTTAATGCTGATGCGGCAGTTCTTGCGACTATCAGAAGGACTGGTTCCAGGGCCGGCAGTAACGATGTATTCGTCAAAGGCAACATCAAAGATGGTGCCAGTGGCATCCACGTTGACATAGGCGTGACCGACGGGGCAGCCAGAACCGATGGCGGTGACGTTGAGAATCTTGATATCACTGGGAGCTGGGGGGGTGGCGACCAGAGCAGGAGATGCGACAGCAGTGCTCACTGTCCCAACGAGAAGGAATCCAGAGAAGAGACGCATCTTGAAAAAGGGTAGCGAGTCTGGAGGGGACACTGTATGCAGGGATCAGTTAGTCTTCTGTTGATGGGGAAGCACGAAGCCAGGAAGGGATTGACGGAAGTTGTTAATATCTCGGGGAGTTACAGGAACCTACGTTTACTCGAGACCTTATTATAGATGATTGCCAAAACCTGAGCTCATGAACTTGTCGATACCAGACCCCCGGCGTTCCCTTCCCATCCACGGGATCGTTGAACAAGGCGGCCAGACCTCATCCCTGAAGCCCAACATTGCTATTTTTGCTTCTCAACCCCCGCCGACAGGCTGGTAATGCAACAACAGATAACATGAACAAGGGAACTATCCATATTCCATCGTTGGGGTTGCAGCCAATGCTGCCATCCCCGCTTGACCAGGCCGTCGGTGAGCGGATTCTATCAGCAGACCTGGGACATGGAGGTTGCACACCTCACTATTCTTGCCCATGAAGATGTCAGGATATGGCCAAGCGGAGGGTAAGGGCCCCGAACGCGTGGCAATGATTGTCTCATCTGAGTACCTTAATTTCCTCTTGTCCCAAGACGACACCTAAGGTAAGGTAGGCTTGAACTCGCTTGCCCCCTACACCTGTTGATATTCCGATTGCACCAATATCAACCAGCAGTATGACACCTTCCGCAACCAGATCATTAGCGTCGGCTACAGTCATCCCGGTGGGTTAGTGGACTAGAAGTTCCATGCGACTTTAGAAGAGAGTTGCAATGGTACGCGAGCCGCCGCTAGGTTGTAGTGAATGCGATATTACCGTCCAGTCCCCGCCATGTTGCCTCGAGTTTTTGACATGCAAGGACCTATGACACCTTCTTCATTGTAACAATGCTGTCCGCTTCACTGTGTTGATCTTGCGAAGCCTCACAACATCCATCTTCAGCCAAACTGCATGTGGCCTCTGAGACGGTCCCTGGAGCTCAAGCTTATCTCAATCCATCGACAGATGAGGGGATACCCCCTTCCATAAGCCAGCGTTGGGTGGGATTGAAGGTCTTTGATAGGATCCAGAGGGGGGAGATTTCATCTATGGATAAAGTGCTCAACAGCTTGGCTCCCATTCTAAGGTATTCCGCAATGATTGCACGAGCGTGCTGTTGTTCCGCCACGAGCACGAGAGCATTCGCGTACAGACACGGACTTGTCATTTGCGTGTAAGCGGATACTCCGGAAACGGCATGTTGCTCCCTGTCCCTAGCGCTGAATGGCAATTCAGCCCCCGCGTTGTCCCGCCATCACCAGACCACATTGACTTTGATCCAAGGGGGCAGGTAGTAACCGCGAAATTGATGTGCTGCATGGACCACCCGTCGACAAACGGACTTCCAGAACCGGTATGCACTGCAGTGATTGTTGTATTCGTTTCAACAAAAATATGGAGGCAAAGCCCACGAAAGTGCTGTGGCAAGCAGGACCCGAAGGAGGAAAAAGAAAAAGAAAAGGGGACAAAAATAGAAAGAAAAAAAGAAAACACATGCCAACTGCCAATTCAGACGGCCCAATTAGCTACCTACGCTACCCTAGGCACTACTGATTACTATCCTGCAATGAAAGCAGATCCTCAGTAACCTCGGTAAACTCCTTCCCAAACTGCAACATTTCCCTCCACCGCAGGGGGATCGCATTGACACCATCCCTTGCTCCAAGTAGACCGCCAGCAATGGCCCCGTTTGTATCTGTGTCCTGCCCGAAACGAACCACGTCGACCAAAACCTCCTCCAGCGGGCGCGTGTCGAACAGGGCGGCAACAGCAAGCGTCAACGACTCGAGCACGTGGCCGGACGCTTTGAAGGGCACTGCCTTGGTGGCGTTTGCCGCCTTTTTCGGTCCGTTGGTGGCCAGGTCCTGGGCCTGCACGAGCGACTTGCCAGCGTCCATGGCCGCCACGACCTTGTTGGCTGCGCGTGCCAGCCTGACCTTCTGGACTGCGGATGCATCCTCCGGGGCCTCCGCAGCTCGGTCCACGGTGCTCTTCCCCTCTTGCCAAGCCTCGTCGGGGGACTTTCCATCAACCAGTGCCCGCACCACGGCGTTGTAGACGGCGCAGGCAATGGTGCAGCTGGTGTCATCGTGAGTGATGGCCGAGATGCCCATCGATTCCGCGATAGCCTTGTCCGCATCGGGTTGGAACAGCGCCGTGGGGATGCACCGCATGAGGGACCCGTTCCCCGCGCGGCCCTCTCCGGCCCCAGAAGTGCGGGGGTCAGCGGTCTGCTTGAACCTCGAGATGCCCACCGCCGTAGCACCGCCAACATCGCGAGGCCGTTGACCCCGGACACGGTCCGGCCAGCGTCCGTCGTACCAGTCGACCATGTATTGGGCGGCGAGCTTGATCACGTCGGGTGTTTTGCTTGACTGGGCCCGCCGTAAGTTCTCGGCGTCGCGGTAGGCGAGCAAGACGGCTCGGGTCAAGTCGGTGTCGTCGGTTGCGTGTCCAGGCGGCCAGTCGAAGTGGCCGCCGCCGACGATGTCCCGCACGCCGTCAGGGTAGCTGGCCTGGATACGCTCCCAAGCTTCGAACTCAACCGTTGCGCCCAACGAGTCGCCGGCATGCACCCCGAGCAGGGCGCCGAGGATCCGGTCACGCCTGGTTGATGAGAGTTTGTCCGACATGATGAGTCCCGGTTTCTCTCAATTTGAACGAGGGTTGACCAACGATGGCTGCATTCTCATAAAAAAGTAAGCTGTTGTTGCCTTGGTCAAATTCAGGTCGCACTCATTGCCCAAGTTGGATGAGAGGGTTAGGGTTTGTTTCTGGCAGAAGATGTGTTTCCCAGCACCGCCAGCTTGCACAGCCACTCTGGTGACAGACCCGAGTCGGACTGGGGGGATGGAATTTGTCATGGATACCTGAGGTTGGCTTGGCGCATTCCAAGAGACTGATGGACATTCGGGGACAGCCAGCGAGACGGAGTCGGGGAGCGAAGAAGGACAACAACATGAACTCGACCACAACGCTGGTTTGTACTTTTTAGCGGGCCAATTATGTGTTTGTAAGGGAGACTACCGAAATCCTGAAGCAGGGTCGTGTGTGACGCCTGGTTCAAGCCTGTCCTCAGCCTCGGTCAGCTTCAGCGCCTCGTGCACATCGTCGACGAAATGAAGCTCCCCTCCCGCAAGGTCAACGATGCCGCTGCGCCGGAGTAGCCGCCAGACTTCGGAGTCATGTCCGGGGCCACGGCTGAAGAAGATGCGCACTCCGCGCTGCCTGTAATCGCGCACAATCTCCTCTAGCACCTGCGTCCCGCTGCCATCGAGCGACGTGACACCGTGGATATCAAAGATGATGTTGCGGTTCCAATCCTCCCCCCTGAGCCGTGGAAGCGCCGGGTGTGCCTCGTTAGAGCCATACAGCTCTAGGCGCCGTAGGCGGGTCTTTAACTCGCCGGTGTTTGCAAACGTTAGCGGCTCGGGGATCTTGACGATCAGGCAGCCCTCGATGAACTCGAGGCGGTCCAGATTGGCTTCTGCGTTCTCGAACCGGTTGGTGCCAGGGATGCGGCCCAAAATCTGGATACGCGGGCGTGTGGCATGGCGGATGACTTGCAGCAGGGACAGACCGACACCTATGGCCATCCCGAAAGACAGCGAGAAGAAGATGGTCGCAAGGACGATGATGAACATGAGCCCCAGTTCCTGCCAAGCGCGTATTTTGAGGAAGAATGAGACATCATGCGGGCATTCTTCAATCAGAGACCACGCCACGACGCTGATCAGAGAGGAGAGGACGGGTTTCTGCAGTGCAAGTGTGAGAATCATGACTTGACGACGGTCTATTAAGCATGCGAGAAGGAAATAGGGCAGAACTAACCGGCAGATAGTAGAGGTACGGCAGGAGAAAGAGAATACAGAGCAGCGTCAGGACACTCAAGAGGATTGAGCTCACGGGAGTGCGGCCGCCTGTCGACTTGTTGACTTTGCTTCTCCCGTAACCTCCAAAGGCTGGTAGGCTCATGAAGCAGGATCCGACAATGTTGGCCGTCCCAAGGGCAATCAGCTCGCGGTTGGGACTCAGCTGGATGCCGGCGAACCCGTCCCCACCGAGGCTCTTGGCCGCCACCGACGATTCGAAAAAGCCGAGCAGGGCAATCAAGAAGGAGGTGCTCATGGCTTCGCGCATATACTTCATATTTGAAGGTTGCAGGGGCCAACTGAAAGTGAAGAGATGGCCGCTGGCAGCCTCGACTTTGCCAAGCACGGCCACACCGGCCTTGTCCCACTCACACCAATACGTCAAGAAAGCCGACAGGACAACCACGATGAAGCGGTCCGGGATGTAGGCCACGCCCGGGTACCGTGGCTGCAAGCGGCGCTTGACCTCGCGGCAGACCATGATGACGACGAAGCTCGTGGCGGCCACGCCAAAAGTCAGCATGTGAACCTTGTCCAGGTTCTTGAAGATGAATGTGAGTTTGTCGACGCTGCTAGCGTGGCCAATGTGGGCGCGGTCTGCCAGTTGATGAAGTCCAAGCTCGGGAACCAGCTGGTCGACAGCAACAACGACACCGATGGCGCTGATGAAGCCGCGGAGGAAGGGCCGCGAGAGCACGCTGTCCAGGAATCCGAGACGACCGATGCCTGCGATCAAGACCATGGCGCCAGACATGCCGGCGACGATGCCGCAGAGCCTGGCGTGCACAGTGGCATCATCATCCCCGTTCTCACCTCGGTCGACGGTCGCCTTGACGACGGTGCCCACGAGCAACGATCCAGCTGCTTCTGGGCCCACGATCATGGCCGGGCAGCTGCCGAGGAGGGCATAAACGAGCGGATTGAAGACGAACGAGTAGAGGCCGTTGAGCGGAGGTACATGGGCCAGATTGTCGGCGAGCGACAGCGCCATGGGGACGTACATGCCGGCCACGGTAAGGGCGCCGATGAAGTCGCCCTTGAAATAAGACCAGCTGTATTCTCTCGCCCAGACCATGACAGGGAGGTAGTAGGACAGATACCTGGAGCGGAAGACGAATCAGTACGGAAATCCAGATGCAAGGTAGCAGGACAGGCACCACTTACATCAGGGCAGAATCCTTGACACCATGACGCTCCGCCAGAGCACTCGAGTTGTTCATTTTCTTGCTCCTCATCTTGGCCGCCCACTGTCTCTTCCAGCCCCTGAGTCTCCTGGATGTATCGTCCGAGAGCAGTGCGCTCATGCCAGGCAGGGAAGACTCGGCGTCGGATTCGGCAGGGCTGCCCGGGAGTGACTCGCCCATGACGCTGCTCGTGGGACTCGTGGGCCGCGGCGAGAAGGTGCCATGGTTGCAAGGCCCTTCGTGGGCTTCTTCGCGAAGGAACAGCGTGGGGCCGAGCAATGCAGTGGCCTCTGTGGGACGTTGCCTGCTCGGGCCGGGCGTGTTGGGATGCGCGTCGGCATGCGCCTCGGCATGCGCGTCAGCGGGCTCGTTCGGGTCGGGAGACGCAGGGTCTAGCGCGTCGTCGATCGAACTGGACGACGAGGCGGTGTAGGTCTGCCGGAGACCGCTGGGATGCGCGGGCGTATGGTCGTGGCCCGGACGCGGAGGGTTCGGCCGGGAGGACATGGTCTGGGTCGTCGGGGTTCACCTCGTGCTCGTGGCGTGCCGGCGGCGATGCATGGATGGAGAGATGGGTTAGGCAGGTCCCTGCGGGCGCAGCGCAACACAGGGTCGTACGGATACTTGGGAATAACCAAACAAAAACAATTGACCAAGGAACGGTCGTCAAACACGGTCAACGATTCTTTTCCAACGTCAGACGCGAGGGCATGATGAAAAGCGCCGTTTCGTTGTTCGAATTTCCCGCCATCGTTTGGCGGTCAGGGAAAGGGAATAACCCAATCGTTCAATGGAGGAGTCGGATTAGTGACCGTGGTCGAATTTCGGCGGGGCTCGCATCACGAGGCGGCGTTGTTTGGTTTTCGGCATGTCTTGGCAGGCCAGGGACAAGGGGTTGAGTTGCCACCCCGCACTACACGTGACGGCAGACAGTTTTTATCATCAACGAGGCAGGCAGTCAAGCAGGAGGTCGGGGAGACGGGCTGTTTTGTTTTCCGTTCATTCAATAGGTAATTACAGGTATCAGAACAGAAAGAAAAAGAAAGAGAAAGAGAAAGATAAAGAGAAGGAGAAAGAGAAAGAGAAAGAGAAAGAGAAAGAGAAAGAGAAAGAGAAAGAGAAAGAGAAAGAGAAAAAGAAAGAGAAAGAGAAAGAGAAAGAGAAAGAGAAAGAGAAAGAGAAAGAGAAAGAGAAAGAGAAAGAGAAAAAGAAAAAGAAAGAGAAAAAGAAAAAGAAAAAGAAAAAGAAAAAGAAAAAGAAAAATCTCATCAGCAGGCAGCGTGATCAGGATGCGTATGTAGTCGAACTCCGAGTAGGTCCTATACTCCCGCGAGAGCATCTCCGCCAGCCGTGTCTTCATGTCCTCGTCCCGCCCAAACAGGTGGTGGAAGATGCGCAGGAATTCTTGCGGGCGGCATGTCTTGAACAGTCCGCCGAGTATCTCCTGGGCAGACTTGGGATACATGTCTGCGATGCTCTTCCATGAATGGATCGCCACCAGAGTCTCCTCGTCGATGCCTGAACCACCGAGGGCCGCTGCGAGCCGACGTCCCAGTCTGTCCACTGTAATCTTCCCTCGTTTGGACGAGCCCATCAACCACCCAATGGTCGGTTCTTCGGGGAAGAGCTTGTATGCGACATGGATGGGAACGAAAGTCATGAGGTATTCTTCGAGTCCTTTGGCTGCGGCCGCCTTTAGCTCCGCGTTGGTGACATCCTCCGACCCAGACATCCACTCCGTAGCTAGGGCAACCAGCGGTTGCCAGCAGCATACAGCCTGAGGAAGTGCATTGACCGATGTCAGAAACTCCTTCCATAAAGCTTTGTCCATCGGCAGTGCGGCTGGCGCCTCGGTGGCGGGTGCATCAGGAGCGAATGTGGTGTCTGCGAGACCAGGAAACACCACCAAACCAGTCTCGCTCGATGCCGAAGCATCCTCCAGCTTGAACCCGCGCTGCAATCCCCAGTTCAGCCGGGTGGAGGTTTGCTCCTTGAGCCAATCGATGATTGCCGGGCTCAACAGCCTGAGTGCAGGCATCTCGGGCGATATGTGAAGCCCCATCGTCCGAATAGGAGCCAAGGGGGAGAAAGAGCGCCATCCCCAATATAAAGGGAAGCAAAGGGATTGAGCCAAGGCGAGGGGGGGGGGGGGGTGGTTAGCGGATGGTCCAA